>OVAX01001194.1:0-49334 GCA_900406405.1 Lepidium africanum
AATCTGTTACGATTTGGATCTTTTCCTTTTATCTCTTTATTTCCATTTTTCCATTTAGGTTTAAGTTTTCATTCTCTTATAAAGGCACTTGTTTAGCCTCTGCAGTTTATATAAAGGCACTTGTTTAGCCTCAATAGTTTATATATTGTTTCCTGGTAACACAATGCTCAAGTTTTCTGAATTTCTGTTTTGTAAGTACTTACAATGTGGTTAGTGAAGGTAAGGTTGAGAACCAGAGAGGAGACTCTGATGGATCAAATGAGTTGTTGCTGAGATCTCTATACAGACATCACATATTATTAGAACACACATACACACAGATATGTAGTAGACTAAGATGATAGATATAGTTTCATTACAACTCTAGTTACACTTATAGTTCAATGATGTTTGTGAGAGTTATCCATATAAACTCATGAAATCAGAAGAAAGCTTTAGAATTAATTATCCTTCAACACCATATTCACCCATATTTCTCTGTACTTGTAACCTTGAGCTTCTCATGAATAGTCTGACTTATTTTGTAAACAAGATTGTTGCTTCTGATCCACCTTCTTGCAATCTCATGTGCCATCTCTTTAGCTTCCTTTGAACTTGATCTCCCCAGCCATGTAATGATCATCTCGTGTTGTGATGCACATCCTTTCGGTGAATCTCTGTTTCAATGTTATAAGATCTTAAGATACAAAAAGCTTGATGAAGTCTAAATGAAACAAACACAAACCACATGTTTCAATTTATAATTGTTGTCTCAAGTTTGTCAAAGAGGTCAAGCTTCCATGGAGACCAATGAGTCCTAAGTTTTTAAGATCGTCACAACTTTCTTGACCAAATATTCATCACATTATAAGATAAAAAGTTCCATATACAGTACAATCATGTGTACAAGTGACATAGGTTCATATAAGTATAAATGGGTTTGACCTGAATTGAAGGAATTAATCTAGATTGGAGCAAAAATTGATATTGGTGTTTTGGTTCTTGGTTTTCCATATCTCGGATACAAATGAAATCTCAAAAAAAAAATTGAAGTCCGAAGACACAAACACATTCTTAAAACCATTGAAGTTTGAAGACACAAACACATTCTCAAATTACTTTCTCATCATGTACTAAAATTCGATATTGTAACTAAAGATTTTGTACCATGTATCACCATTGAAGGAAAGACAATAATCCTATTCTTCGTTTCTCAGGTCAACATATAAAGTACCCAAACTAGTGAAACCTATAAAATTAGTATTGGTCACGAAAAATTAACATAGATTTCTAAGAAACTAGTAAGTTTCGGTGGCTATGGAGGAAAGAGACAGAGGATGAAGAAGGATAATAGATGAATTAAGATACAAACCAGAAGATTTACATACATATCGAGACATGTGTGAAAATTGGGATGAGGTCTTCGGTTAATGTTGTTAGAATGCTTTTGGGTCTGTAATTTCAATCAACTGATTCCTGAAAATTTCAGCTCTCACATGTTTGATTTGACGACGAAGACGTACGGTTAGAAGAGATCTTTTGATTGTGTGGATAACCTGCAAACCCACAAACCCATTACGGGTTATATCCGCCTGACCCGTTGTCCATTCCGGGTCGACCCGCGACTTAATGGACAAATATTCTACTGTCCAGGCCCTCGTCCAATAGGGCTTAAATGGGTCAGGCCCGCGGGTTTAAAGCATGTTTCCTCTATTTCATCTTAATTTTCATGTCATGTTTTAGATACTAGCTTGCTTACAAAACGCTCTATAATTTAAAGCTCGAGTTGGAAATACAATGCTTGATAAAATCATAACAGGATGTGGCAAATACAATGAGTTGATCTAAGAAACCAAAGATTATAACCAAAATAAAAAAGAGTCAATTCTCAGTCTATATCTACAACATCGGAGTCAAACAGGGTGGGTTTATACTTCAACATGCGGTCAATTAAAACAGTATCATTTGCTGCATTTCATAGATCAACCGCTATCTTCAGTCTGCTTCTTGAATGTTCTCATCCTCCAACAATGAAATGTCTAATCCTAACAAGTGACATTCAGTATACTTGATCGCATACACTTCGCAACAACAAGAAGATTTATTTAGTCCATGCTTCACATGCACATTTCTGATAGAATATGGAGACACATGTAGATGTTTTGCAGCAGCCGGTGGGTGAATTGCCTTCACAATTCCAGGGATGACAATCATGAACAGTTCGAGGTTCCTCTTATTGATATTACCTGAACAATCAAAGACTTCAATTGTTCTTTGCAAAAAATTAATGCACATAGATATCCAATGGTTTTTGTTGAGGTTGAGCGGAACATAAATTCGGTCTAAATCTATAGCCCATCGTTTATATGTTTTCCCATGGGAAGGTAGTTAACCGTTACCATAAGCAAGAATAAATTCATCCCATTTATGGCTACGACCATTCTTCTGAAACTTGAGGAATTCATTCTTTATTTGCATTCCAAATATACATTTCATGAAACCAACGCGTTCAGCTTTCCAGCGGCGTAAAGTTGTATTTTTCCGGAATAAGTACATCATTGCATCAATCTCCTGAAAATTATTTAAAAAATCATATAATAATTTGTCTACATACATATGAACCTCATATCGACATTGTGCTCTATGTGTAAAGGGTTTTATAAACCACAACGGACACTCAAAAATCTTAATTTCGGAACTCACCTTGTTTTCAAGCCATCCAGTCGGTGTAATAATTCTATCAAGTTCTTGTTAAGAATACTTGTACCAATTTTCAGCTTTCTGAAATTTTAAAATAATGAAATTAGTGTTGAATTGAAAACTGTATAGCAAAAAAATGATATGTCATAACTTAGTCGTGTCTCAGACCCCACTGCCTTAAATTTTCCCATGCATCTTCACTAACGAACACCAGTGGGTAGTCTCCAGTTTTATTCCTTTCCTCGTTAATTTTACGGTATCGGTTAGCGTTGTAGGAATACTATCACAGATTTTTTTTTTGAACTCTTCTGCCTCACAAATCTTAAAATATGAATCGGAAGACGGTGACAAAATGATATCGTCTACATAAGCAGTAGAGGTTACTCCATCTGTTTGTTCAACCTATTAATATAAAAGGATCAATTTATTTGTTAAACAAAACAATAACAAAACATTACAAGAAGTATTCTATTTTTGTAGTCAAATATTCTACAAATGAAACCATTCCATGTGAGTGCTACAACTTTAATAAGATTCCAAAATATGCATTTACTTTGACCTACCCATATATAAATACAAACGCAACGGTTACTTCGATTGCTCCAAAAAAAATTAAAATTAAAATCTTACCGTTGATTTTTTATGACCTTTGGTATTAGATGGTTGTGAATTTGTCGATGGCCCTATATTAGTTCCAGCTATAATGTTTTTTAGTTTTGATGCATGGCTCTCCAATTTTTTCAATCCCTCACCAATCTTACTCTACAACATTATTATAAATACGATAAATAATCATAGATAAATATTATATAACAACATACATGCATTCATTAAATAACATAGAAACTTAAATAAAGATAAGAAATCGTGTTCGTAGTTACCTTAGATTTACTCTGAGCACTGGTATTTGACGGTTGTGAATCAGTGGATGGCCCTTCATTCTTTGTCGTTCCACATGTCCTTTAGTTTTGAGACCTCGTTTTCCAATTTTCCAAAACGTTCATCAATCTTACTCTCAAAACGAGAAAAAGAGTCTTCAAAATTTTTTTGAATAAAAGCTTTCTTTGATAAATCTTTGAGTTGAAGCAGCTCGCTTAAACAGCATCTTTTTTGCCTTTCTCTGCACCATGATCGGGGAGTTTCTTTTTATACCTCCTTAAACCAGAAATTGGGGTTTGTTCTACATTGTGATTTGGATCAGCATCCTCATCTTCAATATTTTCATTTCCTACTTCTTTGACTTCATCCTCAACTGAATTCAGGATGTTCTCATCAGGTTCCACAAACCCTCAAGCATGTTCACCAAAATCATACCCTGTTCTAATTAAAGAATCAAGATTACCAACTTTATCGTCTCTCATCTTATCATGCCATAAAAAACAAAAAGCTTTCATTGTTTCCGCTATAACATATGTATGGATAAATAACATCCTACAAAACATTTATAGGTAAATTGTTAGCATAACTTATAACAAAAATAAAAATGCAAAAAAATTCACAAACTAATAAATAAGAACTCACACTTATGTCGAATGAGTTTTCTACTAAGATGATGTCGTCATATGATATTTTTGCAGCACCTTTCCAATTAGAATATCGAGGACCTTCTGTAAGCTCCTCATTGATGTTTTTGCCCAACGATTTTCCTATCTCAGGAATAGTTTCCATAATCCATACCTGAAATGCAAAAGAGAATCCATCTAAAACATAACTCTTTGGATTTTTTAAATTATCTCTGGTTAGGATGATGGACTTTACAAGAAGGATGAAAGAATCAACACCCAATGGATAAGTTTGAAGCTTGTCGAAATCCATCACCAACTTGCTGTATGTGTGGGGGATATTTGTTTTCTCATCCTTCGCCATTATGAACCCTGCTATCAAACAAATATACACCAACCTTATTCTGTCCACATGACTCCATTTGTTAACACCATCTATGTATTCATCCATCAATTTCTTAATGCTTATCTTCCTTTTTCTCTTATGCAATTTACTCAAAAATCCAAAATCATCTGTCCATTTTTCAATATCACATATCTCATCATCTATTGACTTAAGTCTTCTAACTGCGTAAAATTCTTGTAAAGAAAATCATAGTGGTCTCCCACCAAACATAAACCAAAGCTCATATTTTTTTCTCTGTAATCAATTGCCTGCACATGATGCTATGTCTTAATCGAGCTGAATATCCAAGAGAATTTTCGTACATTCCAAAATATGCTTGAAAGTAGGATCTCTTCACTTCATTGTATTTCGAAGGTAGAACATCTTTTATTTTGCTAATGAAAGACATTCTACAACTATTGTTAATTTGAGATACTTGTGACTCATCTCCTGCTTTGAAAAGACGTTTTAGTAGCTTCTCTTCCATACCTATACACAACTTCAACTAACAAATTAGATAAATTACAAATACCACATGAATCACCATCAAATTTAATTTCCGGTTGTGAATCATTGAAACGATCATATACTAATACCAAAACAATAATAAAATACTATATAAATTTAAGATTCATATCAACGTACTTCCTTAAATATTGTAAACGTACAAACGTATGCTTGTAATCGAACACAATCACCTCCCACAAATCCAAAATACATACGTAAATTTTATGTGAAGAAGGAGAGAAATTTATGTGATAAGGAGGAGAGAAATAATAGATGAATAATCATAAAATTGAACTTTAAACCTAATAATATTTTTTTCCAAATACTTAACTTTACATCTATTATATATCTCTTATCCTAATCCTAACATGAATTATGTTTTTTTTGTCAACATTAAATCGACAAGATCTTATCCTAAAATCCACCTCTAAAATTTTTTTTTAACCTACCATAAAGCAGCATGAGTTTTTTTTTTTTGAAATATTTAATTCTAATAATTATATAATAAAAATAACAATAAATAATTTTNTGTCAACATTAAATCGACAAGATCTTATCCTAAAATCCACCTCTAAAATTTTTTTTAACCTACCATAAAGCAGCATGAGTTTTTTTTTTTGAAATATTTAATTCTAATAATTATATAATAAAAATAACAATAAATAATTTTAAAAAAATATAACTAATAAAAAAACGAAATTTTGAAACTTAAAATACTTTTAATACTAACAGAAAAATAATTGTTGATATTTATCTAAATTATTTTATATTTATATCAATTAATAATCCTAACATAAGAAATAAAATAAAATTGTAAATATTTATCTACATATAAAAATATAAATTATTAAAATCATAAATATTCTAAAAGTTATTAAAAAAATTGGGCAATTTGTTACATATCCATAGTAGACTTATCGTTCACAACTCACATGTCCCTAAACCATATTTGTCTGAAATTGTTCATGTTAAAATTTTACTTCAATTTATTTATTGTTTGATCAAAATATCTTTCAATAGAACAATAAGGGTGAAAGTAGAAGAAGAATCTTTATGAGTTGTCTCTGACTGGATTGGTCATATGATCAAATAATAAGATAAGAGACATTTAAAGTATTGAAATGAATTTTAATAGATTTGTTTTTCCGATTCTTGATTCTCCAAAAAGACACCAGACAATTACAATAGATTGAACAACCTTCGGCAAATGATGCGACAAGAGAGATCACGAGGTCCGGTTTTTGCTTTTCCTGCAAGAAATCTTGGTACAAAACATTGATTCTCTCCGACCTTTAACGAGAGCAATCCACTCTTTGATATTTCTAACAACTTGGATTAAACTGAAATTGAAGAGCGATTCTTCTTTGGATGTCTGTATATACTTATAAGAGATAGAATTCCACCTATATCCATCTAAGTTATTATCTTTGTATCAATGTAATTAAAACTTACAAAAACCTCAAATAGTTGGAGAGAAACAGGTAATAGATCTCTGTTATTAGGGACCAAGAAGTTATTAGTTAACTCATTTCATGAACTTGGTAATTTTTTGTTTCAGGAGCATTTCCAGGAACTGAGAATTGAAAACTCAGTGGGCACATCTTAAGCAACGAGTAAACAGGTAAAAGCATCATACATTTATACAACGCATTATAAATAACACAAAAATTTGCAATTAAATATACTGGATAAACGCAGAGATAAAAGAGACCTTATCCTTGGCTTATCCACATAGTGGCCAAAAAGTTATGACGCTATAGCCTCGACGAACAATTTTTATACTCTTTTGAAGAATCAAGTTTCAACTTTCCATAGTTGCAGATACTGAAGCAGAACAAAGACAGAAGAAATGGTCGTCATTCAAATCAAATTTCCCAAAAGACCTAGCATTGTAGCTGCTTACGCCAAAAGCAGAAAGTCTCAAGCTTCTGCTAGAACCAGTGTTTGTATTTAGTGGCTGACTGCTACTAGAGCCATGTGCTTTATGAGGTCGAGTACTCGATTGCTGCAAGTAAAAGGGGAGATGATTTGTAAGTTTGATTAATATTGGCTATATCTAATGGAATATATACGAGATGAGAAGCAAGAAGCGTTACCCGTAATTCCATTCGTTGTACCATGTAAATACCGCCTTGGAAAAGGACAAGTCCTTGAATCAAAGCTTCCACAGCATCCAGATCCTGCCATTATTATTGTTCCTACTTTGAGCAAACTAATATCCAGCCTTATTAACAAGATGCATATATATATATATATATTATAAGATGATTGGACAGCTCGTCAAGCAATAGCAAATGTGGTTTCTAGAATGTTATCTACTTTTCTGACCACCTAGTTTCCCATTCACGCCAACAAAAGAAATATAAATACTTGAGTAAACAACAAATCATATCGCTAAAACACATAAATAAAGTACATGCAGTTTCATTCTAGGGCTTGCATCAAGAATATTTTAGATATAGAATTCCAAACACTCGATACATACCTAATAGATATAGTGTAATGACTCTTAAGTTCTACAAACATGTATCATATGTGACCCCATTCATTGTCGTACCACGAGACAAGTTTCACAAAGGACTTGCTCAAACCAATCCTGGCATTGGCGTCAAAGATACTTGACCTGTTGTGATTAATTCGAAATCAAACACATTGGTCACTACAAAGCAAACCATTCTCATCAAATAGTTATAAAGTTGAACACTAGTTACAGACACAGAGACTGAGTGACTCATACATATATCAATCATTTCCATGTATTTATTTATATATATCAACAAATACTATCTATCTTAAGGTCTTCTATTAACCCAAACTATTTTCAATTTTAGTGTTTCAAAGACAATTTGAAGCGACTCTCATCAAAAACAAACGTGAAATTGGGATAAACAAGAACATATACGCACAAAGATAGTGGTTTACGGAATCCGGAATTGATCATCCAACATAAATAGCCACACAAGTGAATACCCAGCCGCTTAGATAAAACCAAACCATTCTCATCAAAAAGTAGTCAAAATTCAACAATCATGTCTCTTCGCTGCTAAATTTAATGTCAAGCATTAAACAAAGACTCAAAATTCACAACTTTACAAGCAAAGACTCGATTTCAAACAATCTACACTGAAACACAAAATTTAATATTGATCGATATAGAAATTATAGAAGTATTGAAACATGAGAACAAATACCAACCTTGAGATAGTGGTCATTGCGAAAGAAAACAAAGATGGAAGGAGAAACGAACCTAGAGTCGAGGCGGTAGAGATCTGAAATCATCACAAAAAGAAAAGGGAGAAGTCGAAGAAAAGAGGAAAACGAAGATGAAAGAAAAAAAGAATCGTCGAGTCAAAGGGTTAAATTGGTTTAACATTATTGTAAAAACTATTTTAACAAAGTAAAAAAAAAGAAAAGGTATAAATGAACAAATCTGTAAAAAAAAATGTTTTTATTTCCAATTTTCCTTAAAATAAATTAGACATTCCCTGAAATTATGATGCGAAATATAAGATTGACTAGTGTGATTGGGAGCAGCCATAAATTTGTTTTGTTTTTTGGGCAACCGCAGCAGCCAGATAAGAATATTTTATTACAAAGTGGTCTGACTGAAATTGTTTTGCAATGTTCATCTTCATCTGAGAACCCGACTTGTTGAGATAAACAGTAGAACCGATGAATGCTCTTCTTAGTCCCCAATCTTCCTTTTCTCTCTCTTCGATCTCTCCGTTTCAAATCAAGAGGTCCCTTCACTTCGACGGACTGAGTTCTTCATGCCTTCGGTTTCCTTTAACCGATTGTGGCCGTCCATGGCGACGGAAGCTCAGTGGCGGGTTGACTATCAAGGCCGTGTTGGACTCTACAATGCTGGACCAATTAGGATTGAAGGAATCCGATATTAAGAATCCGGCGTTATCTTCTACATACCGGGAATCGGCGATTCCGAAGCCCAACCCTACCGTTCTTGATGCTCAAGCTAGGGTTTGTACAGGGCCGACTCAGACTAGACCCCTCAGCGAAGAACAGGCTTTCAAGGTGTTTGATACTATATTAAGATCAGGTGCGCATTTTCATCCTCCTATTTTGACTTAACTAGTTAGGTAATTTTATGTTTGTGTAATGGACAAAAGAACCTATAATGATAGATTAAACTTTTGCCGCTATTAACTCGAATCCTAAGCTTTTAAAACTTTCAAGCTTTATATCTTCAGCTTGTTTGATTTCGAATATCAATTTTGCCGCTTTGTTAGAATTTGGGCTTAGATGTGAAAACCCCATGTGGAGTATGATGGGCATACGGTTCTTGGTTAGGGACTTTGTTTATTGATGGTAGTTAGCTAGTAATCTTGGGCGTTTGGATTAGCCTCACTCCTCATATGACTGGGATGCAGCTAGAGGGGAATTAAAAGACGAAGAACCTGTTTCAAAGGCGCAACTTGGGGCATTTTTTGCTGGAATGACAATCCGTGCAAATGCATTTCCGGAGGAAACTCAGTGGAGCGAAGGTGAAAGGCGTGCAATCGATGTGTTTTGGCCGCTCCTGGTTCGGGCACTACCTCCTGATGTGCTCTTCATTGCAGATCCTGAAGGCTCTCTTTTGGGTACCGGAAATTCGGTTGGGCCAACTTTTGTTGGCAATGAGACTCGTGAGATGAGATTAGTTGGCGCGCTGAGAGAGATTTTGGCTGGAGGTCACCTTGGCTATGAGGAGGTTAAGGGTGTTTTAAGAGACGTTCTTCCGCTGGCAATGGAAGGTAGCTTAAACTCGGGAGTAAGCGAGTCCTTGCTTTCAGCGTTTTTGATTGGTCAGCGTATGAACAGAGAAACAGATCGCGAGCTTAAAGCTTACTGCCTTGCATTTGATGATGAACATGGTAAAAGCAACTTTTCTTATACATAGTGAGAGTCAGAGAATTAAGTGATAATGTCAGGCTACTATACAACATTCTGTCTGAGTTAAAGCACCATCAACTAATTGCAGGGGCTCCTCCAGTTGCTGATGTCAAATCCTTAACCCATTATGGCGAGCCTTATGATGGGAATACTCGTTTCTTTAGAAGCAGTCTGTTTGTGGCTGCAGTAAGATCCTGCTATGGTGAATCTTCAATGCTCCACGGCGTGGAATGGATGCCACCAAAAGTATTAATAACAAACAAATTTCAGTATTATTAGTTTCCCAAAAATGGTGATGTTTCCGAAAATTTGTTTTAGATATCTTTTCCTTAATTTTTCAACTCTTCCTATATTCCTCAGGGGGGTGTCACTGAGGAGCAAATGCTGAAGTTTATGGGAGCAAATACAAGTTTGTCTGTTCACCAGGCTAAAGAACTTATCGAGGTGCCTACAATAATTTAAACTAATGTCCTAGAGGCTTTTATTATGTCGATCTTTCTTCTGCCAGACTATTTCTGTGATTTACATGCACTATAAAATTTTATTTTTCCATCCAGGACGAGAAGGCCGGATTTGCATATCTCAGTCTACGAGAAGCTCGGCCATCGTTGTATGAAATCTCTGAACATTTTTTTGAGACATTCCTTTGTTTATCTTAGATCTTGAGCTATGCTACTACTGCATACGACCTTTTCCTGTGCTTCTATAAGCAGTTTAATGGTAAAGAAAACATCTGCGCCCATTGATAGTTTTCTCTTATTTATGCAGATATTCATTAATCAAAATGAGGGAGCATATAAAGAAGCGGCCTCCTCTGGCGACAACAGAGAAAGTTCAGCAATTTGTGAGGGTAAGGGTTCACAGGTCACCACCATATATGTTCCTGCAATCAGATTTTAATTGTCCGAGATGTTATATAGTTCATGATCAAGCTAAAGAGACGGTGCCTGTATGTAGACTGTTCATGACTGTTTTTCACTGCAGGCGACAGGGAAGGAAGCAATTGTGGCTGGGTTCTACCATGAAGGCTACGTAGAACCTCTCTTAATGCTTATGAGACGAAGAGGTGTCCATTCTGGTTTGGTGGTTAAGGTTGACTCTCTCTCTTGTGCCATCACATGTGTCCTGATGCCGTTTGAGTTACTGTGCACTTGTCCCTTTGTTTCCATTTGCAGTTTTCAATTTTTAGTCAGGTATGATAAGGGAATATATAAGGTTTCTCTTCGTTATGCAGGGCGAGGAGGGGGCCCTTTCAATGACAACACGGGTGCGAGCAGCTAGCGCATCAAAAGGTTTTCCTGTTAACTACTGTTCTGGGTTTCGTACATCTAGTTCGGACACGGCTCTAGAAGCGGATGGTAAGAATAGCTAACATAACTTTCTCTAGTTTTAATCTAGAAATTACTGCATGAATATTATATGAACCCAGTCCAAACAAGGTTGAACACAATTTCAAAGGCGCAAATTTGTGTTGTGGTAAACTGGCTTGTTGGTAGTAAGAGGCCATAGGCTAATTAACTACCACCTCTTCTCGAATTTGGCTGGCATGGAGTCTTGATGTACCAATTTGCCTTGGTGATAGGAGTTTTTTGGCGGATTGGCCTGGCTAAAATTACTATGCAGTCTAATTTGGAACGGTCATTTGTCTAGATGGGTTCTTATGTAGCTGTAATGAAACTACTCTTTTATCCTTGGTGCTAGTATTTGTCTTGTGATACATCAGTATAGCGTATCCTGAAACTTATAGCTAAAGTAGCTTGTGGAATCGTAGGGGTCTCTTGTCTGAGTTTCAATCTTGAGGTGGATGCAAGAGACTATGGGTTTGAACCAACTGAGAGTCCACGAACTGATCGTTCGGTAAAACCTCCAAAACCCATATTTGTTTCACAGAGTTGGGGACAGTGGTACGAAAGAAAATGAGAGAAAGCTTAAGGCGTACTTTTGTTGAATGAACAGGTGGCAAAGAACATAGAGCTGGGTTTGGCAGCGCTTCGTGGTGAGAAAGGCGCAGCTTATGATAGAATCATTCTAAATGCTGGTATTGTGGATCATTTGTTGGGTAGTGAAGGTGCAGATGATGTAGCTGTAGCAATGAATAGAGCAAAGGAAGCTATAGATAGTGGGAAGGCTCTAAAGAAACTTTTGAATTACATAGAGATCTCACGCAAGATGAAATAGTCTCAGAAATCTGGAGTCTGGTTAATCATATATGGAATAGAGAAAGCATACATCTTTTTGATTCTATTGGTTTTCGTTTTTATGTATTGTTGTTGAAACTGCAAGTGTTTTTTTACAGAGTGGGACACACAACACAATGCTTGTGGGGCTTTCTGTCAATGGCTAGTGAATTACTTGTACAGAGTCTGGAGAATAAAAAAAAATTTTTCTTCTAATTTTTTTGTTCTTCGCTGATTTATGATTATGTTCTTAGACATCTTGCACATTCATGTTCACCCATCAAAGATTCGATGGAGACACTCTTTGTCATGAGGACAAAGACGAAGAAAGAAAAGAGTATCTTTCTGGAGAATGACATTGACGCAAAACGCAAGGGATGTGGGTTGATTCTATAGGTTGTGATGGAGAATATCAGAAACTGTTTGCAATTAAGAAAAAATATAGTCCATACAAATTCTCACTTTTCTTTTGTAGCAAAATTCGCAAACTTTTGTTATTGTTTTTCTTTTCCGCTTAAATATATTGATTAAAACTGAAAATAAATAAACAAAGTTGACATAAAAATGACATGAAATAACCTGGCTGGCTGTGAAAACTATTACGATAAACCTCCAAGAAAACAAAAATCAAAGTTTGGGCGGATTGCTCGACAGATGAAGATCTTCTAACGAGTTTCATATGCAAGAACATCCTTCAGCCATACTAGTCCGTTAAGCGCAATATAAGATTGGAAACAATTCCCTGAAATGATCGAAACCGCGATTGACTCTGCTATTCGATTTGCAGGAGCCTCAATAAGAGTCATAGTCCAATCCTTGAGGTTCATTAAGTGGCTTCTTATTGATCGTAGAATTTCAACTTCAGTTCAATTTCGTGGCAATTTTTGCTCCATAATAAATGAGAAGGTAACAGGCGAGTCTGTTTCAAAGATCATTTGATCCTGCGTAGTATATATGATGCTCTCTACTGCCCAAAGACATATGTATAGGTCTGCCTGAGTGTGATCAAGAACATTAGCGTAAGCCCTTCTTCCATGATTGACTGTCGCACCCATGTGGTTTCGTACAAGCCAAGAAGCTCCACTAAACCTATTATGCGGTGACCATGAAGTGCCAATGTTACATTTTTTCCAATGAGGAGATGGTTTGGTGCATTGCGCTAAACAATGAAGAGTATTTGGAGGCTCTTCATTGCCTTTATTATTTGCTATAAACCAGTTTTTCGAGTCCTCTAAAGCGTGATCAGCAATACTCTCTGGTTCTAGTCGTGTGTTTTCAAAGATGAGAGCATTTCTTGCTTTTCACAACCACCAAAGAATCCAGGGTAGTATACATCTCAGTTCTTCATTAATCTGTACATTCTCCTGGCTTCGTAAAATAAAGTTAATGTTGAGGAAAACAGATGTAGGTGAAAAACCTCTAATTGGGATCGGTGCACTGAGGGAAGTCCACCCATGCTTGGCTAACTCACATGTAAATAGTACATGGTTTATGGTTTTCGTGCAATTGTTGCAGCGGACACATTGGTTGTTGGTCGTTATTCATCGGCTTTTTAAACGTTTAGAAACTGCTACCGCACCGGATATAGCCATCCATAAAAAATTTCTTATCTTGGGATTCATTTTTGTTTTCCATAGTTTTGTCCAAGTATTACGCTTCAAAGGGGATTAAGCTGATGTGTTAGCAGTTTGAGAGCTATCCAGATCCTCGGCTAATATATAGCCACTACGAACATTGTAAATTCCATTAGCAGTAAAATACCAAATGTAGCGTCTAGTACATTATCTTCTAGTTTAAGCTTGACAATAAGTTTGATATCTTCATCACTAAAAAGGCTCTGCAGTTTATTGATATCCCTAAAATTGACTGAAACCTTCCACAAACCTGTTACTACCATATCATTCATGAGGTTACTATCTAGCACGATAGGACTTCGTGGTTTATTGTCCGGAAGTCACTTTTTCTGCCAAACACGAGTGTTGCAGCCATCACCCACTTTTTTAAGAATTTCTTGCTTGACTAGATCTCTACTAAACATCAGACTTCTCCACTCGTATGATGCACGATGTCCCACACCACTTTCTAAGATAGATGAGTTCCAATAATATGGACCTTTCAGAGTCTTAGCTAGAAGAGATTGTGATTTATTGATAATCCTCCATATATGTTTCCTTAGAAGTGTTGGGTTGACAAAAAAAAAAAAAAGTGCTGGGTTAAAGAGCTTGATATCTCAAAATCCAAGGCCTAATTCGCTCTTCTTCTTGCACAATTTCTTCCAAGCTATCCAAGGAATTTTGTTTTTATTGCTACCACTGCTCCACCAATACTCTCGCATTGTTGAGGTGATTTTCTTACATATGTGAACTGGAAGCTTGAAACACATCATAGCATACACCGGTAAGGATGAAGCTATCACCTTGATAAGTATCTTTTTCCCGCCATGAGACAATGATTTTGCGAACCAACCTTCCATTCTTGACCTTAGTTTTTCATGAATAAAGCTCATAATATCTCTTTTCGAACCAGCAAAACATTCTGAAAAGGTCTAAATACATACCGTGTCCACTCTCCTGATGAATATTTAGAATACTTTGATATTCTTCATGGTGTTGTTCACTTTACTTCCAAAGAAAACCGATGATTTCTGAAATTTAATACATTTTCCTGATATATCCTCATATTGCTGAAGGTAATCTTTACTAGCTTTACTTTAGAAGGATTGGCTTTACAAATCAAAAGGCTATCGTCAGCGAAGAGCAAATGATGCACCGCACGGCATGAGAGACTTATATGGAGGCCAATAATCTTCTTAGAGTGTTTAGCCTGATTGAGTATATGGACTAATGCCTCAACACACAAATTGAATAGAAATGGTGATAATGGATCTCCTTGGCGTAATCCTCGTTTTGGTTGTATAAACCCAATGAGTTCTTTCATTCAAAATAACTGTGTATGTAACCGTGGTGACACACTACATTATCCATTGCACCCACAAATCCGCAAAGCCCATTTTCTACAAAAGTAACTCCAAGAAACACCACTATACTCTGTCATATGCTTTTGACATACCGGTTTTTATTGCCATAAAACCTTTGGCTAATCAGGCATTAGTTCGTAAAGAGTGTATAATCTCATGGGCTGCTAAGATATTATCAGAGATAATTCTTCCCGATACGAAGGCTCCTTGCGTTTCTGAAATGATATCAAGAAGCATCATTTTCAATCTAGAGCATAGTATCTTAGACACTATTTTACAGTAGACCGAGCACAAGCTAATTGGTCTCATCAGCACAAGCTAATTGGTCTCATCTCCGTCATTTTGGTCGGGTTAGGGACCTTTGGTATTAAACAAACTTGTGTAAAATTCCACTATGTTGGTAAATGACCTCTGAAAAAAAGTTTCACTTCCTTGCAGATTGGAGGACCCACTATATTCCAATGTTGCTGATAAAACTTGGTAGAGAAGCCATCAGTGCATGCACACTTATCACCATTAATAGCAAAAGCTGCTTGTTTCACTTCAATGTCTGTGAGAGGTTTGAAAAACTTTCTATTTATTTCCTCTATACTCGAGGAGCANGAACTAAAAAAAAAGTTTCACTTCCTTGCAGATTGGAGGACCCACTATGTTCCAATGTTGCTGATAAAACTTGGTAGAGAAGCCATCAGTGCATGCACACTTATCACCATTAATAGCAAAAGCTGCTTGTTTTACTTCAATGTCTGTGAGAGGTTTGAAAAACTTTCTATTTATTTCCTCTATACTCGAGGAGCAAAACCATTGAAAATTGTGTCCATATTAGTAAGTACAGAACTTGTGAACAGATTCCTGAAATAATTGACCGCCACCTCACCTTTTGTGCCCTCTACAAATTGCTCATTCTCATTCTTGTCTAGAAGCATATGAACACGGTTACGAACCTTCCTACTCTTCACACAGTTATGGAAATATCGAGTTTTTTTGTCTCCACATGAAGCCATTGTTCCCTACTTATCTGTTTTTAGTATTTCTCTTCCTCGTGGTAAGCTTCACTCAGGTTAATATAAGTTGATACAGAAGTGTACAATTCGGGTGTTGCTTTGCAAATTTGTATTCAAATCTTTATTAGAGTCTCTCTACTATACTTCTGGTATTAACATTGGCCCTCTTTTTCTACTTGGATAATGACATTGCCTTATACGATCAGTTATAGATACTGAGTTTGAAGAACAATTATAACCCCAACCTGCAATTATAGTTTCTCGAATTCCTGCTTTTGAAAACCATTTACTGTCATAAATGAAGTGATGAGTATCTCATTGGACAATTGATTCAATAAACAAATGTAATATTGGGCGATGATCTGAAGCGCTTTTAGGGAGAAATTTGGCTGTGGAATTCGGAAATAAACGAAACCAGACAGCATTTCCAAAACTCCAGTCCAAACGACATTGTACCCATATATTATCGCGCCAGCCCACCTAGGAGATTGTGTTGCCTGTGCTATAAACCTCTATGATTTTACAATTGGAAATCATGTTACGGAAATCCCAAAACGTGAAGTATCTTCTTGTTGAACACCAATTTTCTCTGTGTTGTTAACTAATTTGTTGAAATCACCAATTAATATCCATTCATCATCTCTGTTAATACCAAAGGAGGAAAGCTGATCCATACAATTTTTCTTTGGCTTCGAATTGGATCACCATACACAAAGGAGACAAAAAGAAATTGAATTCATTTGCACTTTCAAATCAATGATCCTTTTGTCTGCATAAAACAAATTCACTACACACGAATCCTTCCACATTAACTGCAAGACCATCACTCAAACCTATTGGTTTTAGTGTGATCATTTTATTATAACCTAACAAAATCTTCAAACTCTCAACGTATGCTTCCTTTACTTAGTTTCCATGAGAAACAAGGAATCCAGGAAAAACTCACAACACAGTTCCAGGAGGTGACGAACTGTCTCAGTGTTTCTCGCACCTTGATAGTTCCAGCTTAATATGCTCTTTGGGATGGCAGCGGCTTCAAATCAGAAGCCACCGTATTACTTGAGTTTGTTTGCGTACGTTTCACCGTCTCCTGTTCATTGTCCTCAATCTTCCTCTTGGAACTTTCTCCACTGCATTGAGCAATTTTGTGCAGCTCTGTTTCAGTAGCCTTTTTCTTGTTTGCTTCGTTTGTTATTGATATGATTAGCTCTGTATTTCCTTGAGTCACAATATCTAATGAAAAATGGGTTTTCCTTACCCAGCTACTTGGGTGTTTCTAGCTGTTCTTCCTAGTAGTTTTAGTCTTTGAGACATCTTCACTTGTAGTTCCAATACAAAAGGTTGTATTAACTGTGTTCGAAGTTCCTTGTTGATTAACCACATCTGATACCACCACCTCGAACAAGTTATCATCCTTACTCACAGCCGGACTCATCTTTTTGGGAGCATTATTATGCACAACAAGATTATCAGTACGTGTCTCTGTTTCATACAGAGCAAAGACATGACCTTTCTCTTTGTGGATATCAGTTATGATTTGTGGCTGTTGTGGTAAGACTCCATCATTGATATCATCAACTTCTTCTTGGACCTGTAGCATACGTAATTGCATTTCTCTAGGGTCAGAATGAGTAATGTTCTGCATAACCGATTGCTTTTCCTCACGAGAGAAGCTAGACATATCAGGAAACCCAAGTGGAGCTTCAAGACAAAGGCGAGATGCATACCCTTTTGCCGCGTATTCACCGTTGTTTTAGTGCTTTGATTTTGTGCCTTAGCTCCTCCTGCCATTGCTTTTTTCTTCTAAAAGCATGAAGCTATCTATGAGTTAATCGACGACAATGGAAGCATCTTTTACGGATTTTTTTGTATTCATACAGAATAGCTATCTTTTCACTCGAGGGAAGATTCAAAATCTTGGATTCTCTTTCTGGTTTCTGAATGTCGAATTTTACCTTGACTCTGACGTAATCTGTTTTCTATGATTCCTTGGGATCATATGTAATATCTTTCACCTCCCCTATAGCAGAAACAAGACGATTGATTGTATTCACAATGTAGTTATTCACTGGTATGTTGCGTATCCTGATCCAGATAAAGAGCTTGCTTAGGAAGTCCTCTGGAGGTTTAGGGCACCATCGTTCCATCACTAACGTCCAATTATCATAGGAGCATGGTCTCTCTACTAGAACAGTGAGGAGATCTTCCTCATTTTTTTTGGAATATGAACTGAAATTTGATCTTCGATAGCATTATCCCTCGTACTTTTTCCTTCATTCGTCAATTTCTAGGCATGGCATCTATCAGCTTAGCCATGACTTGGCAGTCGTGATTTAGGAGTCTTCCCAAGATACTCAGAGAGTTTTTGTCATACACACGAAATTGTGGGCTATCTGGGAGTTTAATTAGCTCATCATCATCCAACGAGAGAGCGTTGATTGCCTGGTGAAGTTGTTTGGCCATTGAATTGTTGGTATGTCGAAAACGAACAAGAATTGCTCAGCGAATAAAAATCAAAGACGGGTTGAGTGATGGTTTAGATTCAATCACCGGTGACTCATTTATCCTTTGATTGCTTGGGAAATTATGGGAAGACATGATTTGGTACGCGATTTTCGAATAATTTGGTGCAAGTTTAGGAAATTCGACAAAAGAGAATCATGATACAGTAGAGAATGTTGATGTAGATAAACTCAGAATCAGATTTAAAGGTGATTTTCAAAGACCAAGAAAAACGCAGCGAAAATTGAATCACTCAAACTCACAATCACTCTCCGATTATAGATCGAAGGTAAACGAATTTTACACCAAAGAATTTTAGAGTTCCTCCATTAAAGGAGTACATCTCTCTTCAGAATTTTCTCCTGGAATTCACTAACTTGCTCTGTTTCTTGTTACAGGATACAATGGAGAAGAAGAAGCTGCAACCTCTACAACGAGAGAGATGAATCTAAACTTATATATGTCTAGATTCATTTAACAAACTTAACATAATAGTTTAATGAGCTATGAGGCTTTAGCCGATTTTGGCTTAAAGAAATTTGGCCCAACTCGGGTCCATCTGTCTGAGATGTGGCTTAATGGATCCGAAACTTGGCCCATATGGTGTGGTCTGAAATGAGTGAAAAATCAAACACACTCCACTTTTGTCGCTCATTTTGTCTGAACAACAAACCCTAGCCACCTTAGTCTCTCTGTCTTCTTCTTTTTCCTCCGTGAAATTCCAATCTTGGTTTCTGATGAATTTGCAAGCTCTACCTTCATCTTCGGTAAGCTTTACAGAACCATAAGTTATCTTCTACTCTTTTAAACTTTCACTCTTCTGAGTTCTTGAGTTTCTTAGAGCTCCTTTCGACTGATTCGATTTGTCTTCTAACCAAAAAACTAATCGATTCTTTCCTTCATTCACTATTGAAATAGGTTTTGTTTGAAAAGATCTGGGATCTTTGCATGTTGAAAGATGCATGCAAAAAATCTAGTCTTGAGCTGAAAGCTCAATACTCCTTAGGTTTTCTCCTTTGTTGATGCTTGAACTTCCTCAACAGACCTTGATGGCTTCATTTACCCAAGAATCTTTGTGAAGCCACGATTTAAGCTTCTGCTCAATTTTGAACCATGTTCAGAGTCTGCAAGCAAGCTATGAACTTCTCACCAGGTATGACCTTTGTTAACATATTTGCTGGGTTTGATGATGTATGAATCTTGAGAATTGTGATTCAATTATCTTTTATAACTTCTCTGATGTAGTTATATTTCACTTTAATATGATTTGTTCTTTCACTGCACATTTTGTTCTTCGCTAGATAGATTGCACTCTATGAATCGCAGTAGATCTCAACTAGTCCATGATTTAGTTTCAATTATGCACAAATGCCTTGTAACCACACTGCTACTCTGCTTACTTCTGATAAAAAAAATATACTTAAATTCTGTAGTAGATAAAGCAACAACTTTCTCTAATCGTGATCTCCAACTGGTTGTACTATTTTCCACTTTGAATACATAACCCGAAGTTGATCTTCTCTTATCTAAGTTTGAAACAAAATCTGCATCATAGTAGCCTCTTATGTTGAAATATGTGCCTTTTGTGAATGTTAGATGAATCTTTGATGCTTCCTTTAGATATTAAAGTATCCAATTCACTACTAACCAATGTGTTTTCCCTAGTTTTGACATGAAACGACTCACCAATCCAATGGAGTAAGCTAAATTTGGTCTGGATCCCACCATTACGTACATAAGACTGCCAACAAGACTCGTGTACGGTAAGTTTTCCATTCCTTTTGTTTCTTTTTCTTCATTTTATGCACAAACACTCTGCAACTTAAAATGAGAACCTAAAGGAGTCTGAACTGTCTTAGTTTGACTTGAGCCATAAAGCTTGATAATCTGATTTATGTAATTTTCTTGACTTAGAATAGCTGACCCTTTTCCCTGTCTCTGATAATATCTATGCCTAAAAATTTCATGGCTGCTCTTAAGTCTTTCATCTCAAAAGTAGTACCCAATAAACCCTTTAGCTTATCTATCTTAGTCTTTTGAGTTGAAGTTATTAGCATGTCATCTAAATACAGTAGGAGATCGATCATATCTTCTGCTGTATTTCCCTTAAAATACACACACGGATCATACTTACTTTTCTGAAAATCTTGAGTAATTATGAAATTATCAAAATGTTGGTTCCATTCCCTAGGTGACTGTTTAAGTCCATATAAGGACTTCTTTAGCAAGCATACAATTTTTTCTTTCCCTTTTACTACATAACCCTCAGGTTGTTCCATGTAGATAGTTTCTTGTTATGTACCATGTTAAAAAGATGTTTTAACGTCCATCTGCTCTAGCTCCATGTTCCAATTAGTTACTGTATCAAGTAGTAATCTAATAGATACATGTTTAACCATGTGAGCAAATACCTTATTATAATCTATACTTTCAACTTGTGCATAGCCTTTAGCAACGAGTCTAGCTTTGTGTCTAGGCTTCTCTACACCTGGAATTCCTGGTTTTAGCTTGTATAACCATTTGCATCCTATTACTTTCTGATCTTTAGGTCTACTTACTAGGTCCCATGTATGATTTCTGATTAGTGAATCCATCTCGTCATTTGAAACACCATTCCAATTCCTTTTGTCTTTACTTGCCATAGCCTTCTTGTAGCTTTTAGGCTCATCCAGTTCTATAACTTCTGAACTAGCTAAAGCATAGGCCACTAGGTCAGCTTCTTCAAATCTTGACGGTGGTTTCACTTCCCTTCTCTGTCTGTCTCTGGCCAAAAGATAGTCACTTAGATCTGAACTCTGTCTTGTTTCCTGTTCCTCTCTTAATACTTCTGAACTTAGATCATCCCTAGTTGTTTCTGAATTTTCTGTATTTGAGACAATTTCCCCTTCACTCTGGCTTTTTGAGTCATTTACTAATTCTGGAACTGAATCCTCAATATCTCCACCTGACTTGATAGCTCTGTCTGACTTAATATAGGTTTTCTGCTTATTGCCTTCATCTAGAATTTCTTCCATATTTTGCTGAAATGACAAACGTTTCCCTAAAGTCTTCTTAACCTTCTGAACCTGAACTGAATCTGTACCATTCTTTGCCTCTGAATCCTTAAATAGAACATCCTCGTTGAAGACTACATCTCTACTGACAACTACTTTACCCTCTTTAATTAGCCAAATTTTGTACCCTTTAGTAAACTGTACATAACTGATGAATATTCCTTTGAGGTCTCTAGGACTTATCTTTTCTTGAACAGTAGGCACATAAGCTACACATCCAAAACTAATTAGATGCTCATAAGCTGGTTTAGAATTTGACCAAAGTTCTTTTGGTATTTCAAAGTTTATTGATGAAGAGGGTGATCTATTGATGATGTACATAGCCGTATTAACTGCTTCTGCCCAAAACTCCCCACCTAAACATGTTTTGCTAACATACTTCTCAACTTTTCCATAATTGTCCTATTCATCCTTTCTGATACTCTATCCTGCTGAGCTGTATAAGGGACAGTCTTATGTCTTTTGATTCCTGATTCTCTGCATAGGTCATCAAATTGTGCATTGCAAAATTCTAGTCCATTGTCTGTCCTTAGGCATTTTATCTTCTTCCTTGTCTGATTCTCCACCAGATTTTTCTAGTCTGAAAACGCTTGAGATGCATCATTCTTCTTCTTTAGAAAGCATATCCATACATTCTTAGAATAATCGTCTATGAAGCTGATGAAGCTGATGAAGTATTGAGCTCCTGAGATACTTGGTGTAGTATTCTGAGAACTCCACAAATTTGAATGGATGTATTCTAAAATACATTTCGAAGTATGCTTAGCTTTCTAAGGAAAACTTTATTTGTGAGATTTACCTAAGGCACACGCTTCACAGAAACTTAGATCCTTGACATCCTCACTCTTTAAGCAACCTTTCCTGACCAATATTTCCATGGATCTCTTACCCATGTGTGCTAATCAGCGATGCCATCTCTTAGTTGTATCAACTAATGTCTTTGATGCATTAACCTCTGCTATTCTGACTTGACCTTCAAGGTAATATAGCCCGTTGTTGTACTTTCCTGCAAGTACCTTTTCTTTTCCTTTATAGAATGTAATACGAAAATTTCTTCCAATATAGTGACAACCTGATTCTTCCAGTTGACCATAGGAAATTAGGTTTTCACTCATGTCTGGTACATATCTCACTTCACTAAGAGTAATAACTGAGCCATCTGGATTTTCTTTTGTTAGCTTCCCTATTCCTTTGACTTCACATGCTGCATTGTTTCCCATTAACACACGACTTCCTTCTAGATTCTTAAAATCTGTAAGTAGTTCCCTCCTTGGTGTTATATGGAATGTACATCCAGAGTCTAGTACTCATTCATTATTTGTTGCTGTTGAACATACTGCAAAGGCTGAAGGTTCTGGGAGTGCAACTGCTAAATGAGCTGAGTTTTGACTTTTTCCCTGCTTCTTATTCTGACCTCTCTATGGACAATCTTTCTTCTAGTCGTTTTCATCTCCACATATCCAACAAGTCCTTGCATTGTTGTTTTGCCTAGGTCTAGATTGTGACCAACCTCTGCTCTTGGATATGCACTTTCCTTTTCCTTTGTTAAATTTGTTTCCTAATCTCCCTCTGCCTTCAACATTTAACCCTTCTGAAATCGACTTCTTCTTGTATAGCTGTCCCTTTTGAGCTAAATTTGACTCTGTTCCATATGCTCCAGTTATAACATCATCCATTGTTAATGCATCCTTTGCATTTTCAAATTGTAATGTGTGAACTAGAGGATCATATGATGCAGGCAGACTATTTAGCAAACATATGGCTTAATCTTCATCTTGTATTGTAACTTTGAGACTTGCTAGATCATTAACCAATTTGAGAAACTTGTCAAGGTTTTCTTTTATTGATTTCTCTTCATCCATCTTGATACACGAGAATTGTTTCTTTAGATATACTCTATTTGCCTTTTTCTTGGTCTGATAATCTCTTTCTAACACCTTCCATTGATTATATGCAGTAGGCTCATGCATGATCTTCCTTAGGACTAAGTCTGAGAGAAATTGTCCGAGTAAACTCCTCGTCCTCTTATCCCGCTTATCCCACATTTGATCTTTTGCAGACTTCTCAACCTTTACTTCTTTTCCTTCTTCAGTTGTTTTCTCCGCAACTGATTCATCTTCATATTCTTCTTCAAGAACATCTAGTAAACCCAATATCTCAAACTGACCCAACACACGATATTTCCACAACCCAAAATCACCCTTTCCATCGAATTTCTCCACCGCAAACTTTCCTTGTGTAGGTTCCATAGCTAGTTAATCAATTACATGTAGAATAAAAGATCAAGACTTAGTAGATTATCTAACCAACTATATATCTGAATCAATACACAATCCTAATTCTTGCATGAACTTGAAAGAATTAACGCGGTTAAGTTCTATTTGATAGAAATTATTAGAATTTCAATTCCCTGATATGAATCTTGATTGAATTTCTACTCGGAATGTTGGTTGTTGATCTGTGATTCTTCGGTGGACGAGACTTGGCGGTGAGCTTGCTAATTCTTAGAGGTAAACCTGAGGTATCGTCTCAAGATTGAGACTCTCTTTCCTTCCTTTTTCTTTGCTCGGGAGTGTGATTGAATCCTTGTAACATGAACTCCTTCAACTATCTCGTGTAAGTTTTCTTCAATACTCTGATCCTCTTACGTGTATCTAATGATCGAAATTGTGCTGAGCTCTGATACCACTTGTTGATGTAGATAAACTCAGAATAGGATTTAAAGGTGATCTTCAAAGACCAAGAAAATTGCAGGGGAAGTTGAATCACTCAAACTCACAATCACTCCCCAATTATAGCTAGAAGGTAAACGAATTTTACACCAAAGAATTATAGAGTTCTTCCATTAGAGGAGTACATCTCTCTTCAGGATTTTCTCCTGAAATTCACTAACTTGCTCTGTTTCTTGTTACAAGCAACAATGGAGAAGAAGAAGCTTCAACCTCTACAACGAGATATATGAATCTAGACTTATATATGTCTAGATTCATTTAACAAACTTAACAGAATGGTTTAATGGGCTATAAGGCTTTAGTCGATTTTGGCTTAAAGAAATTTGACCCAACTCGGGTCCATCTGTCTAAGATGTGGCTTAATGGATCCGAAACTTGGCCAATATGGTGAAGTCCGAAATGAGTGACAAATCCAACAGAGAAAAATGAGGAAGCAAAAAAAAAAAAAGGAAAGAAAGTAGCGTGACTCAGAATATTCACTGTCGTCCGAAAAACAAGACTGGGAAATGGTTCAACTCAGAAGCGAGAGAAGAAGATTTAAAAAAGGCAAGTTGAAAGACTCTCTTAGAGACGGAGAGGTCTAAGCAATTCTAAGATTTGAATTTTTACTACTACGAAATAATCACTACAATCTTTAGAAACAACAAACTTTTGTTATTGATAAATTCTTTTTTTCAGTCAAATTCCAGTGGCTGTGCTGCGTCGTCTTTTTGCGTTTTCCTTATGCCACATGTCTGATCAGACGAGTGTCCAAATTCACGTCAGACACACAATTTTAATCTACCGAAGATATATAATACTTTTTATATATGATACTAGGACGCTAACTGGAATAAGCATCCTAAGTCTTTCTTGCTGTGCTCTGGAACGTGACATTTGGGGCTAACGAAACTGAGTCGCAGGTGAATCATGATTGATCGAGATTTTCCAAACATCCTGATTTTGATACAAGTCTTGTAGTTTTGTCTGATTTCGAAAACCCATTTGAAAAGACGTCGCCTCTTCATTTCCAGATTGTTCTGTGTGGGTTATATCACTCGAATCTAGTGGGCTGATGCTGATTTTGTGAGATTTTTTCATTGGTTCTGTATGATAATAAGTTGATGATAAGTTCTTTAGTTATAGAGTCGAGCAAAACCTATCTTTCTAATCAATTCAACAAGTCAAATCTTGTTGTTAATGTGAACTCTCTACTAGTTTACTGACACGCTTAGGTTCAAACGCACATTTAAGGGCGTTTAGCTCCACTTAACTGTTTGTTTAGTCTTCTTATGTCGTGATGACTTCATCAACGTATTATACACCTGCTTATATTTGGTTAATAGGGAGTGGAAGTGAGAAAATCATTTTGATTTAGCTCGAAAGTAAATATGTCTCTCAAAGCATTAGACTACGAGTCTTTGAATGAAAACGTGAAGAACTGTCAGTATGCGGTCAGAGGTGAACTCTATCTCCGTGCTTCTGAACTTCAGAAGGAAGGCAAAAAGGTAACAGCTTTGCAATTGTGAGCTTCGTTTTCTGTTGAAACATGGGCAGTGTGTCTGGTTTACTAACTTGTCTGAATGTCAAATTTACAGATTATATTCACAAATGTTGGAAATCCTCATGCTTTAGGACAGAAGCCTCTGACATTTCCTCGCCAGGTATTTATGCAGATCTCTTGTTTTCTGATGATATATTTTGATATTTAAGCTTAAACTGATTAAAAACAAATCCAGGTGGTTGCTCTATGCCAAGCACCATTTCTGCTAGATAACCCAAATGTTGGGATGATATTCCCAGCAGATGCTATTGCAAGAGCAAAGCATTACCTTTCCTTGACTTCTGGTGGCCTTGGTATGTCTTTATTTGAGAACTCGGATAATTGGAATCAGCTCCTATATCTCTAAGCTTGTAAAATAAAAACAAGCTTTGCTTAATTTTACTCAGGTGCTTACAGTGACTCCAGAGGCCTTCCTGGAGTTCGGAAAGAAGTTGCTGAGTTCATTGAACGGCGTGATGGATATCCAAGGTGATTACTTCATTTTTCTCTGTGCAATTTTAATACATTCTTGTGTAAAAAAACTATTCCTGAAGGCGTTTTGCCTCTTATCTTCAAATTACAGCGACCCAGAACTCATATATCTAACTGATGGAGCTAGCAAAGGTGTGATGCAAATCTTGAATTGTATCATACGTGGCCAGAAAGACGGAGTAATGAATCTTAACTCGCTTGTTACTTTATCTAAAGCTTTTGCACATGGATGTTGAGCCATTTCTTTCGTTTGGTTTTATCATGAATTGGCTTATATCATTTTGCACCAACCCCAGCTCCAATAAAGGTTTACTTTAGTGAGATATAGGGCAAGATGAATGGGCAGTATGTTATGATCCTACATCAACTGTAGATGGGGTTACTTGATAGCTTTGAATTCGGATTTGTGGCAAATGGTATGGTTTTGGGCTTGGTTTATAGTAGCTTTTGGGTCACAATTTTATTTGGTTGGCAGATTCTGGTTCCAGTTCCACAATATCCACTCTACTCGGCTACCATATCGCTGTTAGGTGGCACCCTTGTTCCTTACTATCTTGAAGAGACTGAAAACTGGGGACTTGATGTTAATAACCTTCGCCAATCTGTTGCTCAGGCTCGCTCTCAAGGAATAACAGTTAGTATCCTTCTACTCTTCTTCTCAAACTATTGATGCTGTTGCTTTTTATTGATATCTTACTTCTCCACTCCAATTTATGTTTTCCACATATGGTTAATGCAGGTAAGGGCAATGGTGATCATCAACCCCGGAAACCCAACTGGCCAGTGTCTTAGCGAAGCTAACTTAAGAGAGATACTGCGGTTCTGTTATAATGAGAGATTGGTTCTTCTTGGAGACGAAGTGTATCAACAAAACATATACCAAGATGAGCGGCCCTTCATTAGTTCCAAGAAGGTAATAACTGTCTTTCATTAGTATCTTAGCCCTAGAGGTTTGTGGTCGTTGGTCTCTGGAACTTCTGCATGATTGATCCTTCATTTTATTCGAACGTTGTAAAGGTTTTAATGGATATGGGAGCACCGATCAGCAAAGAAGTTCAGCTTATATCTTTCCACACTGTTTCTAAAGGATATATGGGAGAATGTGGGCAAAGAGGTGGTTACTTTGAGATGACAAATATCCCTCCCAGGGTTTGTACCTGACCATCTCTCTCTATACTGATTTTGGTGGTTGCAAAAGTTTTATAATTTCTGGTCATGTAGACTGTTGAGGAGATATACAAGGTTGCCTCTATAGCTCTCAGTCCCAACGTCTCTGCACAAATATTTGTAAGTTCTTCCTGTATTCTTCTCAACTGTTGGTTACAGATGATTGATATATCCGCAATTTTGTTTTGTGTAGATGGGTTTAATGGTTAGCCCACCAAAACCTGGAGACATTTCTTATGATCAATTCATTCGTGAAAGGTATAAACAGTTAACTGAACGTTCAACATTAAATAACACTGTGAGGAAGAATCAATTCTTTGGAAATTCACTGGAACTTTATTAACAGCAAGGGAATACTAGAATCACTAAGAAGACGAGCAAGGATGATGACTGATGGATTCAACAGCTGCAAAAACGTCGTTTGTAATTTCACAGAAGGTGCTATGTATTCATTCCCACAAATAAAGTTGCCACCGAAAGCAATCCAAGCAGCAAAACAAGCCGGAAAAGTCCCAGACGTTTTCTACTGCCTTAAGCTCTTAGAAGCCACAGGAATCTCCACAGTTCCAGGCTCTGGATTTGGACAAAAAGAAGGGTAAAACCTCTGACTGAAAACAACATTTACATATTCTTGCAACCTTCTCCCTTGGAGCTCATATTGTTATATCTTTTTGGTTTCAAGGGTGTTTCATCTGAGGACAACGATTCTGCCTGCAGAAGAAGAAATGCCAGCGATTATGGAAAGTTTCAAAAAGTTCAACGATGAATTCATGTCTCAATACAGTGATAACTTTGGTTACTCCAGAATGTGAAAGAAAAAGAGTTAGAGATCACTCCATCTTCTTTCACGACATTATTATTATTGTCTGTTCAGACTCTTATAAAGATATAATCACTGCTCCTACTCTCTGTAAAAACTCTTCTTCTGCTCTTGAAAACCTTTGTATCTATAATCTATTGAAAACAGAGATTTGCCTAGTATGTTTAAAGTATACAAAGTATTAATACCAGTGGTCGAAAAATCAACCTACCTGTTAGGCGGATGTTATCTAATTGGAGTTTAGTGAAATCTGATGGATTAGGCGGTTACTGTATCAAAACGGTTAAAACGGTAATTAGGTGGCTGAAACAGTAATTAGGTGGCTTAGACGGTCATATTTTAAAAAATAAAAATAAAAATTTTAATAAAACATATATTAAAAAAAAGAATAATTTGTTTTTTTTTTAATCTTAAAAAAATTATAAAAGTTAAATGATTATATGTTTTCTAAAGATTAATTCTAAATATTTATAGTATTTGTTATATTTATAGTATATATAGTTAATTTATCATATATATAAATAATTTATTTAAAAACGTCTAAACCGCCTAGAATCATCTAGACCCTAATTAATTTGGCACTAGGCGGTTGGTCACCATCCACCTAATGCCTAATGTTTTTTTGAACACTGATTAATATGCTGACTTATACATCTTAATTATTGTTCTTGCTTAAACTATAAATCAAGTAATTATTTAAAATTATCATAGTTTTTCTATTTATTAAAAAACCTAAGGAATATATATGTCGTGAAAATGATTAATCCTATTTTCTAATTTCCTTCCAACAAATGTTCTTAGCCGCTAAGAGTTTCTATTTTTTTGGTTTTCCCAAGACTTATTTTTAAATTTGCACACGGTTAATATTCTAAATCTCTTTTCCTCTCTTTTGCCTTTTTCTCCATATGATATATTCGTGATATACTCCCAATCAGAGAAAGGTCAGAGAAGCCCTGAACCCAAGTTTGCTTCTTCTTTTACCTTTTATGAGAAACAAAAAACAAAAAAAAAAACAAATTCACTTTTCTTTTTCCCAGGTTTGCTTTAATAATGAACAAGCCTTACGTTGTTGAATTTTCTCCGATGATAGCCATGGGTATTCCAAGAAAGTCGCTTAAAGTGGCGATTCCGGTAAGTTTCACACCAGAAAAAGAAGGATTCAACACTCCAAAGGAGGATCAATTCGAAGCCACTCAATTGTCCTCCGGCANAAGAAGATGGATTCAACACTCCAAAGGAGGATCAATTTAGAATTCCGAAGCCACTCAATTGTCCTCCGGCACCTAGGCCACGGATCAACCGGAAAACCAACGACAAANGATTCAACACTCCAAAGGAGGATCAATTCGAAGCCACTCAATTGTCCTCCGGCACCTAGGCCACGGATCAACCGGAAAACCAACGACAAACGCCGCAAAAGATACGCTCGTCGAAGAATTATCTGCTCCAACGTTCGACCATTTGGACGCTCCTTACTACAAACACATAAAGTTGCACAAGATTCTTGAAACATATTTAGCTTTCCACTCAGTTAATTTCTTATTAACTTCGCATATTTTTTCATAGGGTTTGGAATCTTTACTAAAATTTTTATTATTTTAGGTTGAAATTTTATAATTCACTTTGTAAATCATTTATAAATCAAACAATTCAAAATGGAACTTTCAAATCCTAATTAAGCCAACCATAAATCCTCTTTTTCATATTTGGCTTTCTCTCCCCTCATCTCTTCTTGTCCACTAAGATATAGCGTCCAACTTCTCTTTGCCGATTTGTCTTACCAGTGAACGACGAACTGTGGCTTCAAAAGCACCATCGTCGTTCACCCTCATTTGTCCACTCAACAGAAATATGTGAAGAGTTGTCCATCAGCTACGGTTTGAGGTTCTTCGGCTTGTCTTCTTTGTATTCGGCTTATCGCCGGTGACAAATGGACTAGGTTGAGGTAGGGTTCCATTTACGAGTGAAGTTTCGNCGTGTTCTCGTCATGGCGGTGACAAATGGACTAGGTTGAGGTAGGGTTCCATTTACGAGTGAAGTTTCGTCTTTGTCTGACATCTCCTTCTCCATGTTGTGGGCTTGTGACATTGCCGAAATGGGTTTTCTTTGGATCCAAATCAATGATCTCCTCTTCCCTTTTCCGGCTATGTTTTCTCTTTACTAGATCTAGGTGGTTCGTCAATTATTGTTTAGATGTTAGTTTTAGCCTAGTTTGGATCTAGGGTATGATCTTTTGGTCTAGTTTCTTTATGTGCTTCTTTATCTTTTTCTCTTCGAGTTCGATCAGTAGATGTGTTCTTTTAAGTTTGGTTTCTCCGTGAAGAGGATTTTTCGCTTCTTGTCTGTACTCTCAAAATCTGATCAAGGCATGGTCTTTTATTAGGCTCAGTAAGGCGTCTATTAATTGACAATTTTTCGACCTCGCAATTTTTGGAAGACATGTGAGATTCATTATTCCTAGTCTAGCAGCTCTTTCTTTATTAGTGAGATGCACTCATTCACCAGAGGAGGTTTCACTATTAATTTGGGCTCCATATAGTCGTTGATGGCTTAAATCTACAGTTGCGGGTTCTCATATTTTTGAGTCTAATTCCAGTCCTAGAATACTCCTTTTCGAGTTTATCTTAGTTTTCTTTTTTTGGGTTTGGTCTCTAGAGATATATTTGTTTTCCACCGACTTATGTATTGAATCCTTGCTACTATATCCAGATTTCTTATAATATGAATTATTCAATAAAAAAATTCTCTTTTTTTTTAGTTTATTCTGACAAACACTCCACATAGAATATTCGTCTTATTCTTTTTTTTTCTCTCGTATCTCGATGACTTCTCAAGACTTCGGATTCAGAGCATGTTCTCTCGCCTTGATCCCTCGTGCACTAAATCATAAGACTGATTATCTAGCATGCAGTGTTAGAGAGTTACCTAAGAATCAAGCCTTTGTGAACTATGTACCTTCACTCTCGTCCCGTTTCGTTTAAAATTGGGTTAAGTTGACCAAAAAAAAGAATTAGTTTTGTTATTTAAGCTCCAAATTATTTTATAATTGGATGCAAGTATATCAATAACAAAACCAATTCTTGATTACGCATAAAATTTCGTGGTTATATGTCAAATACACACGGTTAGTCAGGAAAAACATTGTGTGTATAGTCACAGTTTTTTTGTGATTATGTGTCACAAAAAAATCGTCACAATATCATGATTACATTTTGTCACCGTTTTTGTAATAGCTACATCGTATCTATTTAGCCACGATTTTTGTCACTAAATTCTGGTACATAGTTGATAACTAATTTATTTAGCCATGAAAGTGTCACCTATTTTCCCGTGGCTAAGTGCATATCTAAAAAGAAAAAAAAATTAATTTTAAAAGACATGAATTGTAAAAGTGGAATCCAATATCATACATTACCAAAAGAATATATTAGATTTTCCAGAAGATCCTATTACACATTTTCAAAAGACTAATATTCAATCTAAAGTCTATAATAAATAAGAATTTGTTAATTGAACTCATAAAAGAGAAGCACACCACCTATCTAGATCAGATTAGTGTTCTTTAGTCAAAGGTAGAGTAGAGGTAGTAGATGGCACTATCAGAGTCGGGTTTATGGCTTTGTCAGGAACAAGAAGAGTAACATTCGTCGAAACAAGAGAATTTATGGCAGCAGCACGATGAGAAGTCTGTTGGAGTGTTTGGAGGATCAAATATAAGGCAACTCTTGTTGCTGACATGACCTCTTTGACTGTAGACATGTCAGGCTTAAACTCACTCTTCAATAATACCATGTCTTCTTTGAGTGCAATCATGTCAGTCTTGAGAATTTCTACATTGTTGTTGACAGATTGAGAGTGAGTCTCCAAACTGGATAAACGCATATCCATGTCAAAGTTACGTTAAAGAGAAGTAGGTACTCACTCCTTTGGCTCTAATTTTTGGAATTGAACACTGCATATTCCATATATATGCCCTCAAGAAGACTGACCACACTGTCCAAAAAAGTAAAACAAATGAGCAGAGAAATAAGTCAATCAAACTTATATGATTCTCAAAACCAAAAAGAAAACAAATTTATCTAATGTTCAATATCTAGTGCCACAACTAAAAACCAAAAAGTAAACAAATTAATCTAATGTTCATTACAATGGAAACAAAGGTGTATGTTTAATCAAGTACACCCAACGTAAAATGTACACACGATGACTTTCTTGCTTGACAAGTGGAGCACAAGCACATTTCATGTACTATACAATATTTTTACTGCAAATTGACTTTTACTAATCTAACACATCCACTAAACACGTCAACATAGTTGAACCCAATAACTTTCAAATGCTCCAAAAGCTAGAGGAGTACCTTAATATATTCTTGGTTTAACAAGATACAAGGAGTAGCACCAGTTGAGGTTGTTTGACTGGTACCATTTGGAGATCCATCTTCAGCTATCAATTGTGTAACAGCTTCCTCTGCTTAATGGATTGAGCTCTAGAATCAACGAAAGTTCCATGTTTGCGTATATGTGGTTTCCGTACCAGATCTGTGTAATGTGGTGGTTCATTAGAACCAGCCTAAAACATCTGCCAAAACAAAAGAGAATAATAAAAAACATGACATATTGTATAACATGATATAAAGAAAATAAAATGAAGCTTTACCATATCATATTCAATTTTCAGAATATTTCAAGGACCTGCACAATGTTTGTGCATCCGTTTTACATTAGGATTAGACATACGACTTTCAGTAGCGGACTTGCTCCTCTTATTTATGGTTATGTTGCCCAATTCTCCAATAGCTCAGTCCAATCATCATTATTTATGTACGATGGTTTCTTATTTTCTCTCTTCTTCTTGCTGATTTTTTTCACAGATTGTGGTTTGGGTATGTTGTTTTCAAAGGTTGCAGACTAAATCACCAAACTTATCTTCCCAGTACTAATTTTGCTAGAAAATGGAAGACATTAGTAACTAGTTGTGACTTATTAAACAATAGAGGATGAAAGTAGTTAGCTTATCCAATACAAACACTTACCACAAAAGTTTGCCACCATTTATCTTTTCTCTCTTTAGAAACAAATGTCCAACTACTCCAAGCTCCCATGTAGTAACATTGCCAAGTTGTGCGAATAAATTTGTAGACAGAATCATCAATACCAAACCTGACAGAAAAAAATTCAGAGAAATAGAGTAAAATTTTCATTTGGTTTTCTGAATTATAGACAGAGACGTACTTACCATAAAGCACCATTGAGTATATAAATAAACTTAACAAGCATCAGAATCATAGTCGGTCTAAATCAGAATCATCACATGCATCTTCAAATTTGTCTTATGATATATATTCGTTATTTGGAGGATCTCCAACGATTTTATCATAATTTGAGACATCTTCCACGACATGTGATTCAACTCGCAACGTTGAACTTGGTGCTTCAACATGGGGTTGTATATTGTCTTGTAACGCAGTTAGAGTAACTTCTGAATTTTCATGAATCCTGCGTGGCATAATATTTGTACAAGCCCACCATTCAGTTGCTGAGTTACGACACACACGTGGATAAGGAATAAAACATACATTATCACAATTACCATATAATATAAAAGGATCGTATTTTCCGTATTGCCGCAATTGTGCCACATCAATGATACCTGAAGGATGTGTGCGTATTCCATGACCCTCTGTTGTGTTAAACCACCTACATCTAAATATCATGACCTTCAAACCAACCGAACCATGGTATTCAATCATCATCATATCATCAATTAACCCGTAATAATCTGTCTTGGTGGTTCCATGAACATAGACACCGTAGTGTTGGGTTTTTTTATTCTAACCATGGTTGTGAATATGGAAGCAGTATAATCGTGAGAAATATATAGGTCAAGATGTATAACTAGGTTTTGGACCTTGTACAAAATCCAACATCCATAAGGGAGATTCATATGATTTGCATGCGTCATTAATCTGCAAATTAAATATGATAGATACAATTTTAGAATTAGTTACTAAAATTTGGATTAAAATAAATTAGGGTTAGTGATCTATTTTCTTCTCAAACTTTCTATATAATACCATTTCCAACCGAACTTTAGATCTCCTTCTATTTACCCCTAAATATAAACTTCTCGACTTAATTACACGTGAATTAAAAGTTTAGAATCTGATTGCACCTTTTTATTGGTTTTCACAACAATAATTGGTTTAGAGTATACTAATCAAACTTGAACCACTAAGAACAAACCAAATCAAAAATTAAACCCAAAACTTAAAAGAAAAGTATTTTATTTGATTACAACAAATTAAAAAATATTATAATTTTTTTCGTTGTCGTAAACCAATCGCCGCTTTCACCAAAACCTCCATCACCTCCTCCTTCACGGCGGCCACCAGCACTGTATCCACCTCGGCCACCTTGTAACCTCCACCACCAACTCTGTTACGTCTTTTGTAATCACCTCCCGTCCTTTGAATCCTCCACCGCCACCATGGTATCCGCCACTACCATGGCCTCCTCCACCGCCGCTTCTTCTTGTCTGTCCTCGTTCACGGTGATGCTACATCCATTGAGCTCTTTTCAATTGGATCCTTGATGAATCTCTTGTTCTTGAAAGGCACGAATCTGAATCCTTTATTTCTGATGATTTGTCAAAAGCAAAAAAAAAAATCATAAATGACTTAATTGAATCGATTCTGGGTAAATCAAAGTTTTACAAAAATGACAATATGATAATCATCACCAAGTTTTCCAAAAATCATATTTTTATGCTTCAAAATGATCTTATAAACTTCATAATCAACTTAACAATTCTAATAACTAAAGTTAAAAAATCTAAAAAGAAATTTTGATTTTGAAATATCAATCTAGGAAAAAAAATTAAGGTTCTTGAATTGGGAATTTAGAAGAGATTTAAAGTCAAAAAACTAGTGGAGGAAGAGCAGACANTAGGAAAAAAACTTAAGATTCTTGAATTGGGAATTTAGAAGAGATTTAAAGTCAAAAAACTAGTGGAGGAAGAGCAGACAGGAATTGTTAAGCTTTTAGTTCTTCCTCTTTTCATTTTTTTTCCTTCTTCCTTGCATCTTCTATTTCAATCGAAATAAAGGTAAAGGAAAGTAGAAGAGGAGAAAACATAAAGTGGATTTAGAATGTGGTCAAATTAAATAGAATCGATTAAAACTAGGTTTATTTATTGGTTTTAAGTGGTTTGCTAGTGATGGTTAATGTTAAACCATGAAAACCGATAAAAAGGTGCAATCGGATTCTAAACTTTTTATTTATGTGTAATTTTTTTTTATCGTCTATTTTAGGAGTAATTAAGTTGAAAAGTTTAGAGTTAGGGGTCAATAGAATGATGTCCAAAATTTGGGTGGAAATAGTGTTATATAGAAAGTTTAAGGGGGAATAGATCGTCAGCCCAAAAAGTTATCACACATTGAAACTCACAAAATTTTTACACCATTCCTCAAATTGTTGGTCTTTCACTATTTGTAGTTTGTTATTAGTGATCTCTAGGTATAGATGCGTCATATACTCTTCAAACATCCTGTGTATGGTTCGTAAAACAAATTAATTTAAATTAAGAAATCAAATAGATATATATAGAAATCAAATTTCATACCTTTCATATGGTTCTAATTCATCACAATTAAGCAACAGATTTGTTTGGAGTACAATGTAGTCCACATCTGTTAACCATGTTGTTGTGCTTTTCCCACTAACTCGACCTTCATGGTAAAACAAGCTTGGAACATCTAGACAGTTATATGTAAATCGAATATTTCTAGACATAGGGTTATTTATGACTTCTGGATTTCTAAACACATTTGCATATGCATTTGAAATCTCCTCATTCAAACATTGTGCAACAATCGTATCTACAATGTGTACCTTATTTTTTCTATTTTTTTCTTCAAATGATACATGTATCTCTCAAACGGATACATCCACCAATATTGGACTGGACCACCTAAAGAAGCTTAATCTGGCAGGTGCACTGGAAGATGTTCCATAACATTAAAGAATGATAAAGGAAATATCTTTTCCAAATTACAAAGCTTCACCCTGATATTTTCTTTCAAAAGAGCAACATCTTTGCATCGTAGAGTTTTCACTAAAATGTCCAAAAAAAAGTGTAATTTCTACACACATAATAATTAACAATAAGTATCATTTATCAAGAGATATATAAATATATAACAGAGCAAAAAATACCTGAAATTGTTGTGTGAACATTTCTTGGAAGAAGTTCTGAAAAGATAAAATGGGAGGACTCGTTGCATGATAACATGGCCATCAAGACTTTTCAGTCCCGATAACTTCATATTGTTTTCATCAATACACCAACTAAACTTTGACGCATACCCGTCTGGAAATTTTACATCATTTTCAACCAATTGAAGAATTTCTTTTTTTCTTCGTTTGATAACTCATAGATTGGTATTGGCATTGTTCCATCTAGCTTGATATGCAACTCTTCTGTTATACACATAGCTATGAGATCCATCCTTGATTTGATGTTATATTTCGTCTTTCCCGAAATATTCAACAATGTGTTGGTTAAGTTATCAAAGAAAATTTTTTCAATGTGCTTGAAGTCAAGGTTATGTCAAAGAAGAAGGTCTTCCCAATATAGCAAATCCCAAAAGATACTCTTCTTTACCCAATTATAGTAATCACCATAGCCATCTATAGTTCGAGCAGGCTTCACGTGTCTGTTTTCTCCACAATCGACTATTCTTGATAACCCCTTAATGTTATTTATTCTTTCGTAAAGAATTTCTTCTCCATTCTGCCATGATGGAGGATCATCTACAACTGTTTTCCCCATTTAAACACTCAAACTTTTCTTTCTATAAGGATGTACTTTATGCAGAAACATTCTATAGCAATCAAACCAACAATGTGTCCTTCCATTTTGTATCCAAAACAATTTTGTTTGATCAATACAATATGTGCACGCTAAACGACCATGTGTCATCCAACAAGATAGCATGATATACGCTGGAAAATCACTCATTGTCCACATCAATGTAAGTTTCATCATAAAATATTATTTCTTTGATATATCGTACGCTTCCACACCACTATCCCATAAACTTTTCAATTCTTCAATCAACGGTTGAAGATAAATATATATAGACTCTTTGTTTGGATTTTTTGGCCTTGAAGCTAGTACCAAAAAAAAGAAATATTCCCTCTTCATGCACATACCTAGAGGTAAGATATAAAGAGTTACGATCATAGGCCAAATTGAGTATGCCTCACCACTCATACCAACAGGATTGAATCCATCTGTTGATAAGCCTAGATAAATATTGCAGCTTTCAGCTGTAAAACTAAGATGTACCTCATTAAAATGCTTCCAGGCAGCTCTATCTGACGGGAGATGCATTTATCATTCATGAGATATATGTTCAGTGTGCCACCGCAGATTAAGTGTAGTCATCTCTAATTGGTATAGTCTCTTCAATCGCTCCGTAATTGGCATATAAAACATTCTTTGCTTAGGTCTCTTTTTACCGGTTCCGTTGTTTGGGAGATATCTATATTTTTTACAGAATTGACAATGCAATAACTTTTTATCTTCCCCCTTCCTGAATAGCATACACTTATCCTCATAGACACCAATCTTATGTACGGGTGTCAAATTCTTTATCTCATAGTATGTTGTTGGAGCTTTATTTGGCTTCGGAAGAACTTTTCTAAATGTCTGTGATAACTCATCCACATATGCTTCAGGCAAATTGTAATTGGTTTTTGCTTTAAGAATATTTGAAGCCAACCACAATTGACAAAATTCCTTCATTGCATCCATCATAAAGGGGTTGGTTAACATTTTTAAAAGCTTGAAAATAGTGTCATTATATGGCTTTTTGTTGGTTGCTTCCACCGTATTCTCCAATATATGAGAATCTGCAACAATTTCTCCTATGCTACATTTCTGTATGGAAAAGTTTCGTAGGTCCCGACCGGAATTTGAAAATATGAAGCTTGCTCATATTCTGTTGCTTCTTCACCGGTAAACTGGTTTGTTGTGGATGATTCGGCAACACCAAAACAATCTTCTCCATGACTAGACCAAACATAATAATATCCCTTGAATCCCACACGAAAAAGATGTTTGGATACAGTTCTTGCATCATGTTGCTTTCAGTTCTTACATCGCGCACAAGGACACAATAGAGTGTTTAACTCTTGGTAAGAAGCTTGATTACAAGCAAATGTAGGAAATCCGTTAATCCCCTCTACAAACTCTTCATATACGTAATTTCTTATTGGATCAATATGTCGATCCATCCACTTTCTCGATTCAAAAAAATGAGATATTTTGGAGACTAAGATGTTTATGAACAGATATAATGAAAGAGAAAAAGAGGAAATGAAAGAGAAATAAGATATGTGGGTTGCCAAAGAGATTTTTTTGTTCGGTAGTTATTAAAACATGGACATGGTTTTGCCACAAAAATATTTTGTGACTAATATAGCCACGAAATATCCATGTATATGACTCGTTCTTGACTATACAAGAAATTTCTACGAGTAGACTATTATTATTCTTGTTAAATAAATGATCTAAGGCCAATAATTAAAAAAAATGGCTGACAAAAATGTCAAGAATAGATGCCATGATCTTGGCTTCCATCAAGGATTTTTATTCTTGGTACATTACGCGGTACCAACTGATACCAGTTGTGAGTAATTTTTGTATTCTTTAGCTTAACTTTTATTTTATCACCAATTATACACCAGGAACTTAGAGTAATTTTTTTATATTTTCATGAATTCATGCTTTCAACTTTTTATATTTTAATGTTTATAGAACATTTTATCGCTTAAGTCAGTATCTATAATGGCGTTGATACTCCACTATTATCGTGCACATATCCAATTCAACAACTATTATTTAACTTTTCAATTAATATTTAAATAAAATATATATGTAGCTCTCAAATAAGAAATAACAGACGAGTTTCTTATCATTAAATAATTTCACGATTATAAAAATGTTCGGTTACTTATTAATATTTTAGATAAAGTATATAATTAGTTATGAATAATAACCTAAATATATTATTATTCAGTTTATCAATTAATAATTAGAATATATATATAGTTATAAATAAATACAAAACTAATATTTGGTGTTTATTGTTTCTATTTCTATTTTTGTTTTCTCAAAAATTTTGTTAGATTTCACATTCAATCAAATTCAACTGTTACCATTTGAATTTACTTTATCCCGCTAGATTCTACTGAAAAAAATATCAACTAAATTCTGCATTCAACTTAATTCAACTTTTACAATTTACACCCTACATAGCTATTTGCAACAAATTCGTATTTAGTGGTACTTTGCATAAGCAATCAATATTGCTTTTCGTCAACTAGTCAGATACATGCTCGAATCTGACTACAATTTTTCATTTTGATAAAACAAAAATTTAATTGTGACCAAGAAAATAAGTTTTAGTTAAAAGATTTTTTTCTCTTTTTTGATCAAATGGAAAATATCTTTATCATATTTTAATAAGTTAGTTCAGTGAATTAGCCTTTACATATAAAAAAAATAATAAGAAAAAATATGGTTAAAAGGATGAAGCAATATGAGTGAGCTAGTTAAGGGTGAGAGAAGAAAATGGAAAGTAATCCTTTGTCCTTCTTCTTGAACCTGATCGCGAGGAGATCATTTATAATTATTTTATCAATTCCTTTGAAAATAGCATGAGATGTTAGCAACACACAATGAAGTAAACAGTTGCTTGAACTGCTAGCTTCTTGAGAGTGTGAGGCATACCTTTAGAATACCCAATAAACCACGTTACTAGGGAACTTTATTTTGCAAAAGAGGAAGGCCGAAGGTCCAGTCTGTGAAGAAGAATCTTCTAGACCTCTGAAGCTAGGCTGCACTGCAGAAGAACGTGATCATGAGTCTCTGGATAGTCGTTACAGATAGTTATATAGCAGTAACATTGAAGCCTCATGATGCAAGTCTCGACTTTATAGGGAAGCGATCTAGTTGTGCAGTCCAAAAATGACATGAATGTTTTGGTATATTGTGTTTATACCAAACAGCTAAGGACGAATTCTTTCTTTCCAGTTGAGGTCTCAAAACTTCCCATGTAGTCTTAGTGCTAAAGAAAGCCTTAGTGTTGGTCTGAGGTCACCAATGGTAGGTGTCACAGCCATGATCATCATTAGTTTTTCGATGCTAAGAAACGGTCTCTTTGGACAACACGAACCTGCACTTACCTGTTGCATGAAGGAAGAATCCACAGTCATTGTTCACTGCTTCCTTTACCGTCGCATGGAAAGCAATCCCAAGAGAAATAGGCCCATTTGTTCCCATGGAATCAATTAGAGTCCCCACTTCTAACTAATGATCAAACTAAAAGCTCTCCGAGCGACCATTACCAATACTGCAAGATGAAAGAGGTTTTGCCTCGAAATTTAGAAAGAGGATCGATCTCCATATCCCAGAATGAGTAGGCTTTGGAGAGATCTACCAAATAGATCGCTGTTTCATGAGATGAACCTTTATACATACAACCCATAATGATCCTACAGAGGTTAGAATAAGCCAAATAAGCTTTAGATTCAAAGCTTTATTCTATACATGCATATTTCTCAGCTAGTTCTCCTTCAACCTAAGGTGAACAGACCTGTTTTCAAGATTCGTTTATAGTAGCCTTGCAATCAATTTTACCAGACCATAAGAATGTAGTATGCATTGACTCAATCCTTTTAATGCAACCTTTCATAATGAGAAAAGTTGAGAAATTTACATGGCTATAAATCACAGCAGAGATAAGCTGCAATCGCCCTACAAAGGAGAGCATTTTGTATGCCCAAGAGGAGAACCAAGCAGCAATCTAGTCAATAAGAGGGGAGTAATCTGACTTCTTGAGACAATGGTGCAGTAGAGGTAGACCCAAGTAAAGAACTAGAAGAGACCCCAACTTAAAACCCAAGATAAAGTTCGAAGAAAAGTCATCATTGCTTAGGTAAAGTGTTGACTTGTCCCGATTGATTTGGAGACCAGAGAGCATCTTGAAATTTTTTGAAATTGCAACAATTTCACTAAGTGAAGGTACAACTCCATCATAGAAGATCATCAAGTCATCGACAAATGCGAGATGAGAAATATGCGGGTCACGACCTAGAGGGTGATACCCAATGGAGCCATCACAGAGTTTGGTTGTGAGCATATTGGATAGTATTTCTAAGTAAAAGAGTAAGGGGGACAGTGGATCTCCTTGTCTTAAACCTTTTTTACCGTACAAAAAAACCCGCCGAGTTCGCCAGTAATGTTAATGGAGATGAAGTAGTGGTGATGCATTGGGAAATCCAACTAATAAACCTTGGTGATAAATCCATTTTCTGTAAGACCCATAAGATGAAGTCCCATCTCAAACAGTCAAAGACCTTCCTAAGGTCCACTTTTAACATACCTTGCATAAAGCACTGTCCTCTACTGGAACCTTGACACATTTATGTTGCTAATAGAATGTTTTACAAGTAGTCAGCCCTTTACAAACGTCGTTTAGTTATTTGAGATAAACAAAGGGTGAACTAGTAGTTGTCTTCTTTCTAGCAGCTTGGAGATCACCTTGTAAACAACATTGCAACATGATATAGGTCTGAATTCACCTACTTAATTCGCACATATTCTCTTGGGGATTAAGGAAATAGCAGAAGCATTGAACTGTTTTTGTAGAAACCCACAACTAAAGAATTCAAGGACATCAGTTATAACTTCTATGCCCTCCCAAGTTGCCCTGAAATATTTGCCAGTATAGCCATCTAGACATGGAAATTTGTACCTAAGGAGAGCCCAGAACTCGTTCTTAACATCCTCCTCGTTAAAATCATCATTCAGCTGATATTACATAGCCTCATAATAGTCAAAGAAGACAATATTACTAGCCTGATTTACCTCTACAGAAAATACGCAGTTCCTAGAAAGCCTTGGAAAAAATAAACACAATGAGTTTGGATAACTGATTGTGTTTTTAAACTCTGACTAGTAGGCAATATGAGATAATGGATTTAGTTGATTGTGCGATGAAAATAGACTACTTTGTGGAAGTACATAGTCTTTAACCGAGATTTAGTTGATTGTGCTCTGTTTCCCAACTCAACCTATCTAACACGAGTTATTTGTCTTAGGAACCCATCCTCAGCTTCATTTAGAACAAACCATTGGAGATGAGCATGTTGCTTGCTAGCTGCTGTTGTAATAGAGGGATAGGCGAGAAGATCATTTTGACACTTGAGGAGATGCTGATAAGTAGCCGCTGTTTTGCTTTCTAAGATGGAAAAATGCTGCTGGATGAAGTGGTGGATAACCTTTTTAAGAGATTTTAGCTTCTTTGCAAGGGAGAACAAGTTAGAACCTTGGTAATGAGATCCATTCCAGTGGTCAAAAGTGGCTGGTAAGAAGTAATGAGATACAAGGAAATGTCTTTTACCAGGCTTCCTTTGTCTGCAGTCAATAAGGATGAGACAATGGTTCGAGAATGCTAGAGAATTTGCATAAGAAATAGGGAAAGTAAGCTGCCACTGATCATTAGTTAGTGTGCAATCCAGTTTCTTTGCAATTGGGTTACGGAGCTAGTTGTTCAACCAAGTATAAAAGTTTCCCCGAATTTTCAAATTATGAAGTTCAACAAACTCAATACAATCATTGAAGTCTTGCATTCCATTTGCTACAATCCTATTCCGATGAGGAGCGATTCCAAGTTGTGTGACCAAGGAAGCAGAGTGAAAGTGTTGTGATGAGTGGTCCATTGACAAGTTGCTGTCAAATGATTATTATGCCTCTGTTTGCATTTGTATTGGATTGTGAAAGTACTCTGATGGTGTAGGAGTGTACGAGCAGTGTGTAATGTTTTGATTTAGTTTTTGACAGTTAAAGCAAAGTTTATAGACCATCTCGTTGTAGAAATTGATATGAACTCTATCACTATTGTGAAAGCGAACTCTTTTGGAGAATTTGAGTCTGTCATCTATGTTTATTCTGACTTTTGCTCTGACCACGAATGATCATGTGAGTAAGGACTCCTGCACGTCAATCTCTAGTACGCCACCTAACGAGCTTGCAATCATGTGAATTTTGGCGACTGTAGCAAACTGCAGCTGAAGCTCGTGGATCTGGACCCAAGTCTGGATAGTATTGAGGACATTGTATGATCTTCTTTTTTCCTACCTATGTACTGCAATCAATCAGCCATTGTGTGAGATAAATTATTTTCGAAGAACTGAGATTAAGTCCACCTCACTATCAAAGTGGAAATAAACAAACTCATTGTCAATGATTCGATCTTGAACTCTGGTTTCTATACCCAATCACTAGGAAAATCTTCCGCCATTTCATGGAGATTCTATGATTGGATGTTAAGAGGATGAGCGACGAGTTATGTTTCTAGCCATGACTGAAGCATACGCATGATGCGGAATGTAGATATTTGGATATGCCTTCCCAGGTGAAATCGAGTTAATGCACTCCAGAGGTTGTTATTCATGTTTAGCTTTTGTCTTAACCTTTTGTGATTCTGATCTTTGTAGGACTAGAAACATCTACTTATAACACCAATAGTTCTTAGGCTTGTAATCATTGTAAAAATCCACGTGGCTCCTCTCAATTAGCTCTCAATTTTTGGCCCGAGAATTTAGCCAATGCATGTGTTGTGAAGTATACTTGTCTGCCGCATAAATCTTCCTAAGACATATTTTGCTTGGATTGTTCATGTAAGAGATAGCCAGTGATTGACTTTGTTGCTCGTGTTCAGACACTTGTTAGTTGTTGGGAAGTTGTTGGTGGCGGTTCTCTATGGCTTTAGGGAAATTATGATTTAGATAGTGTATGGGGTGTAAAAAGTAATGGTTACTAGCTTGATGTGGAGGGTAATCATTGCTTAAAGTGGCAAGTGACATATAGGCTTTATGTTTCCCACAAAGTAGGAAAATAAATGCGTTTTGGCAATGGAATGTATGGTTAATGGTCTTAAATAGTGACATGGTATTAAAAGGTTAAGGAAGGGTTTAATGTGGTGTACGAGGAGGAATAATGGTAGAGAGATTTATGTAACATAATAGTTAATGCAATAAGTACCTTTAATGGCATGGCGAACATCTTACTTTGGTATTGAATGTCAAAGATTTCTTAGCCAATCAGGTAAGCCTCTTACTATGTAGTCATTTATCCTCTCATATATGATAATGCTTTGTGCTATACTCATTGTCTATTTGCTTTGTTCCTTATCGCCATGTCGAAAGGCTAGATTTTCAAAGCCTACAAACGTATCCTTAATAGGCTGAATCTAGTTCTTGAACCTGGGCCACAAGTTTGGATTTTCTATTTCTTCCATGATTGTGTGTCCTTCCATTAATAGTTTTGCAGATTGGATTCCAAGATCCTTTAAACTTTTTAGATTCCAAAGAAAGGCAATCACTTCTAGTTATAGTTTTGAGGTTTGTGGTTGTGAATCTGTGTCTCGCATGAATGAAAGAAGTTTCCTCTATCTTCTTAATTATCAAAGCTCCTCCCAATAAACTCTTAATATGAGTCCAAGCTACTGACCATATAACTTTGTGCTGATATTTTGTTATTGTTCCTTGATTCCGCTGCTGTGTTCCATTAGATGCCTTGCTCCTTACGTTTTGTTGTTTTTCATTTAGGGTGAACCATAAATTTGCTTTCGCGCTTAGTTCACTTACTACTATTATGAGATGTTGTTGGCGTCCTTGTATGGGTAAGATGTTTTCATATTTTCCAAATATACCAGAGTATTCACAAATATAATCTTCTAGTTTCTTGTAAGATTTGCCTGTTTTGGTTTATTTTGATCAAATATGAAATATCTACTATCAATAAAATGTCTAAGAAACCTGTTTAACAAAGCAGAAAGTTAGTTGACGCCCATATTTGCTGAGCCGGAAGGCAATGGAAAAGCATGTGGTTTATCGTTTCGCTTTGTAGTCCACAAACTTTGCGGAGATCATATATGATAATTAGTCTTCTCTTTAGTTGGTGTTGAACTGCTAAAGCACCTAAGAGTACTCTCCATATAAATGTTTTGATTCTTGGTGGGGCTGAGGACTCCCATATTTTCTTCTTCAATGTGGTTTCGTGAGTAACCTGTGCCTGAAGTAAACCATTCCCATATCTTGGGAGGTGATTGTTTAACCAGTTACCGCTTTTTACTGAATAGGAATGTTTCCTAAAATTTTTCTACTTGCCAACTTGTATCCAAGAGGAGATCTGAGACCTTTAAACACACATTAAAACAAAGTTTTTTGCTCACATGCGGTCTGGAAGATTGATCTTGAATTTATAGTCCATATGTGGGTAGATTTTCCATTCACAAATTTTTTGATTAGCCCTTTAGCTAGGATTTCATGGATATGTAGTATGTGATGCTAAGCGTTTATGGTGTGCACCCAAAACAATCAATTAAAATTTACAATCAACAAATTCTTCAAAAACTTTTCATTGTAAAACACTTGAGGTTTGAACCCAAGAGAACCTAGAATCAACGCAATAGGATTATGAGAATAAAGATCTAAGCTATAGCAATAAGTGAGGTGATTGGAACTAAAAAACTACTAACAATGAAAACAAGCAAATCAAGCAAGAGCAAACACACTAAACACTAAATGAGAACAAAAGACAAGCAAAAAGTAGGCTAATGGATAGATAATTGATCAATGATTAAGATAATCAAACCAAGATGCACAAGGTCTAATTAAGAACCATCCTAGGGTATGAGTCACATATCAACTAGACTAACCCAATCTCATGGCATTAACCTCTATCTTATACTATGAACCAAGCTAAACTCTCATTTGCCAATCCAAAGTCTAAGAAGCATTATAAACAAGCTCACTAAGACCACTACTCCCCAAAAGCATCATCTCTCGAAGGCTATGGAAAAAAAGCCCACAAAAGAGTCTTTCAGGAATTTCATCGAACACCTCTCGGGTGATGATCTTCCTAGCATCTAGATTCAAATGACCAGCTAAAATCTAGCATTAAGCACACTTTAAGTGAAGGAATCACAAGATCTAGCAACCTATGCATGAGATTCAACCATCCAAACTCAAGAATCTAGCTAACCATCAACTTAGCATTCACTACTCTTTCATTCCAAAATGAAGAACAACCAAACAAAAAGCAATAAGTAAAAGCAATAACATAATTGAAGAAGAGATTAGAAGGGAAATTGAAAACTTAAATATGGGTGAAGATGATCCTAAGATCATCTTCCCCTTGAGTCTTCAACAATTCTCTCTTTCTCTTAATAACACAAAGCAAAAACTATGGAAAATAGATGTAAAATCGAAAATGGCATAAGGTTTTAGTTGCTCTCTTGTTTTTACTATTTATAAGCATAAAATTAGGGCAACAAGCCCAAAAGTCCAAGAAGAAATGAATCTGAGTTGACCCGAGATAAACCAGGTCAAATCCTGACATTTGGCACATGTGCACGTGATGGCTAGGGGTCCAGAGGGTTTTGGTCGACCACATGGTCAATGCTATGGTCGATGGTCCTTGCACCCAAGAGCTTCAATGTAGTCTTTGCGACATAATGACATATGTTGAGTAAATACGTCGTATCTTTCTAATCACTTATCCAAATGCATTCAAACCACCGCTAAATGAAAGTTATCTCTTATGTCTATCTTGTGTCCAAATTGAGCCAATTCCATTTACAGGAAGGTTTTCATCAATCACCATCTTTATGCGCATTGTAGTGGTTCATGTGGCATAAGCATCGGACAGCTTCTCGACCAAATGTCCAACGTGTATCAACCCCAGAGCATAGGCATCAGACAGCTTCTCGACCAAATGTCCAACGTGTATTAGCCAAAACATAGGCATCGGACGGCTTCTCGACTAAATGTCCAACGTTTATCAACCCAGAACATAGGCATCAGACAGCTTCTCGACCAAATGTCCAATGGTTGAACCAAAGCTTCCATTCTTCATTCTTCTTGGTCATTTCCAACCTCAAAGTATTAGTTTTTCATCTCATGAGTTCCCTTCTTCCAAGTTAAGCTCCCAAATCACCTAAAAAGACTCAAAATAAGAAAATATGCGACTCGATCTATCTAAAACTATAAAACGCAAAACTAAACCAAACTTAAACAAATATGCATGAATGTGATTCTTAAATGATGAGAAAATGATCAAAACATGAATTGTATACAAAAATAATGCATATCAACTCCCTCGAACTTGCCTTTTGCTTGTCCTCAACCAATCAAACGACAAAATCGAAGAAGAGATTGAGAGTGGGAACTCAAAGCCAAAGCAAGCATGATACAATGTTAAGCTCAATGTCCAAGTTAGTAGTTCTAGGATGCAAGGTAAGCAAGTCTACTTAAAAATCTTAGCCATATTCATCATAACTCAACTTAAATTCAACCTCAATCTACACATGCATTCATATCCACCACTCCTTTTAACATTCATTAAATTTGTAACCATGAATCATACTATGCACATTCAATTAACTTATTTGCTTAAGGGAAAGGTTAAGAGATAAAAGTGATCTCTTCATCCATAGGGCTCAATATGTTCCATGCAAGGATCTCTCTGTGAATGAAATGAGCTTTAGTAGAATGCTAAAGGTTCAAGTCAATAGATGCATACAAAGATAGAATCTCATCTACCCAAGTACCCACAATCGAAACTTAACCTAAAGCTACTTCTAATCCCCAATGATCCTAATTTTCTATCCTTTCTCTCAAGGCATTTCTCACTTTCAATTCCTTTCTTTTTGGATCAATTTACAACTTCATTCTTCATTCACATTCTAAGGAGAGGGGTTCAACATATATGACATCTAACGGGTTTGGCTTCTTTTACTCTATAGTTCAACTTCCTTTTGTTTCCTTTAGTTTCATTTCTTTTTATTCCCATGAACCACTTAACCATTTCATTTCTCTAAAACCCTTTACTAGACCATTTTCACTTTACTTCACATACACTTTCTCTCCTATTGATATCCTTTAAACATTTCTTTCTTTCCCTTTTCCAATCTTTTCCCAATCATTCATTTTCAAGCACAAAACACATAAAAACTCACACCCAAGATCAATTTCCCACAATTCTACACTTTCTGCCAAGCTCATTCCAAATAAGGCCTTAAGCACACAGCAAATAATGATGGCTTGAAAGAAGGCTAGGCTATGGGTGTGGAAACCAATCCATTAAATGAATCGGCTACTTGGATCAAAAAGGGTGGTACAATGATGAAATAAATCCAAGTATGTCTGTGTAATCCATGAATTCAAATGCAATGCATAGACATGATAATTTCAAGTCAATATTAGGTTATAATAATTAAGGAAAGGCTTCAAATCACAACATGATTCAACCAAGGNTATAATAATTAAGGAAAGGCTTCAAATCACAACATGATTCAACCAAGGTGAACCTAAAATCAAGAATTCCAAGCATGGATCAATTTTACCTTTCAAGAAGCAATATGCATCAAACAATTATTAACTTGGGCATTGAACTTAGCAAATGAATCATCAAGCATTAAAGAGGCTATAACAATCATTGTTCCTAATGCAAATCCTATATGATTCTAAAGAAGCAATCCTAAGTGAAATGTAAATGCAACTATATGAATGTTATGTTCAAATATATACATGCAAGACTCAAGAAAATGAAAAACCAAAACAACTCAAATAGTCATTAGCAAACAACTGGCTCCCTCCTCCGGACTTACTTCTCACCATCTCGGTGAAAAAGTAAAGTCAGGAAAGAAGAACCTGGCAAAAGATATGCAGGATAATGAAAAGAAAAACTAGAAATAGATAAAAAGGTGGTGATTGGTACCTTGTTAGGAGTTTAGAATCCTTGAATTGGTCATCAGCCTAGCCGGATATAGGTTAAAATGGATGAAAT
>OVAX01001195.1:597-51398 GCA_900406405.1 Lepidium africanum
GACTGAGATTAGGGATCATAAATTGGGTCAAGAAGAAAAAAGGTCGTCTCATTAACAGGATGGTACATAGATCATGAACAGTGAAGAGATCTAATAATATTACCGATGTAGTTCTGTAATTGATCCTTTTTATAATACAAATTAATGTAAAAATATATTTGCAAACATTTACATTTACATAAATGCTACATTAATATTATAAATAACAATTACAACTAAATCGATCTACAAATTAAAATGAAACTATTGTCAAATAAATTTTCCGACGGTTTCCGACGGTAATATTATCGACGGAAACCGACGGCTGCTTTCCGACAACAACGATGCGTCGGTTTATTTGTCGGTTAATTCATGACGATTTTCGACGAATGTTTCATCCGTCGGAATCCGTCGGAAATTTCCGACGGAAAAGCCGTCAGTTTCCGTCGGAAATTTCCGACGGATTCCGACGGATTTAGTTTTTCCGACCACGCCAAACCGACGGCTTGTTTCCCGTAACTAAACCGTCGGTATAGGCTCTTTCCGACGGCAAACCGACGGTATTGGCCGTCGCAAAGAAGTCATTTTCCTTGTAGTGACACGTATATTGGATACAATTATTTATAATAGTCCCGTAGGGGACAACTCAAAGAATTAAAACGACATAGAAAAGATTAGCATGCGCCTATGCAAGGATGACACCTAGAAATCGAGAAATGTTCCCAAAAAAAATTTGATAAAGGAAATATTCCAATTTTTTTTTGTCAACAATATTCCAAAATTTTTAACAAATATAATAATTATATATAATAAGCTTAGTGATATATAATAACGATTCTCCAAATGTTGTGTAAGATCAGTACGAAGATATTAAGGCCTTGAATGGCGTACACAAGATTGGATGAAGTGTGTATGTCTATGGTCGTCCATTTAACAATCTTCGGGCTAAAAGGAGGTTGACTTTAAAAGACATATACATTATTGTAAAATCATTACAGTCAAATTGTATACTGCTTGATTTGAGAACAAATATATTAGTCCGCCTGCGGTTCTTAATAATTCACCACATACATTAATGTTCAAGTGTGTGTGTGTTTTATTATCGAGTTTACAAAAATATTATGTAGATTAGTTTTTCTGATCAATGATAAGTAGTTATCTTGGTTATTCGAATCATGTTAAATATATAAATCTAAATTGTATAATAATTATACCCATCTTGTATCTATAGTACTTTCAATTTAACTTTTGTTTTCCTTGTTTTGCACCGCTTGTTATACTCATTTTATTTGTTATGTTTATTTTTCTTATTTCGTCCGATCTGATTGTTTTACACAAAATGTCTCATACTAATAAGAAGATTTTTTGACCAAAAAAAAAAGAAGTTATCAGAAGATTTGACAAAAACAAAGAAGCTACCAAACCAAAGATACACTACACACTCTGTAAATTTATGTATGCACCAGCTGGATATATATGGTGGTAATTATTATGATGTTAAAATGATGATGATCAATTTCGATCAAGTGTCAGAAAAAAAAACACATCAAATTGGCTAAAAGTTACAAAGCCTAAATAAGTACACTCGACCCTCCTATATACATATGCCACTCTTTTCAACATTTATTATGTAACCTTTTTTTTTCTTGGAATGTGATCGCTGATTAGATAACATACGTATACTTAAATTAAGCATAATTAGATTATAATGAAAACGATCAAAATGTGTAGAATCATCATTATGAATTATGATAACGAAAACGATCTAAAGTGTCACAATTTTAAAGCAATCCAAACCTGTCGACAGCTTATAAATCAGAGGATACATATATAATGATACCAAAACTTAGATAATTTCACTTTTTATATAAATATTAGAAAGTTTATTTAAAAACGAATCTAATTAAGCAATACGTACGAGTCATTTCCTTAAAAACGATTCAGTTGGACCCAACGAAAAGAAAAGATAGTAACTGATCATACAAGTCAACATGTAACATAAACAGATCATTATATATAGATACATAAAACCAACCTTAATAACTTTCAATATTGCAGCCAAATTAATTTCAACTCGAATTAAATAGTTTGATTAAGAGAGGAAAGAAAAAAGAAAACTAAAAAATGAAGGAAACATATAAAAGAGGAAGGTGAGACATCGGTATCACACGGACATGGAGATCAGATGAGGTACAAGTAAAAAATATAAATATACAAAAATATATACACAGACACACACATCATCACTCTTCTGTTTTGTTTTTTTTTTCACATGTACGTATGCATGCTGTATGCAATTACGTACACGCACATGAGATTGTAAAAAGTTTTTTTTCTTGTTAAAGGATTTTGCATAAATTTAAAAGAAGCCTGTATAAACTTACTCATCTATAATTATCTATATACGTATATATATCATGTATTTTTTTGGTAAAATATATATCATGTATTTATATAAATTCAGTGAGTTTATGGATCTTCGGAAATCAATATTAATTAATCATTAAAAACTGTAACCAAAAAAAAAAAACTTATAGAATTAATGCATATATACATAGTTTTAGTTTGATGGTAACACTGATCATTAAACACATTTTTGTCAACAAAATAAATCGACAAGTCTTATCCATAACTAAAACCGTCTCCGAAAAATCTTGTGGACCTATGAAATTCTTTGGATTCCAACTCCGGGGAGAAAAAACTGTAAAAATAGACCTCTAATCATTTGACAAAAACAATTTTATAACAAACACTTAATATCAAAAACATAAATATTTAACTACGAACGAATTGAAAAGAATACATAGGATGTAACACTACAAATATTGGAGCTATTGTAACGATTGTATTGTAACTAATAATATTTATAATAATTTGTGACGTTTTATATATATTTTTGTTACAAAATTTATTTATTACTTTAAAAAAATTATTATGACTCTATTTCGTAACAATTTGTGACGAAATTGTTATTATATTTTATCTGTCACCAGTATTGTGACATTTTGTTACGAATATATATTTGCAACGTTTGTATTGCAACTATTTACTAACCGTCACAAATTTATAAGAATATGTGACGAAATATGCATTATTGTGACGAAATATTATTCTTAATCCAACTTTTTTTTCTTGTAGTGTAAAGTAGAGATATCTCTAGGACAGTTGTAGAAAAAAACAAAAGACGTAGCGACACAGATACGAAGAGGGATATAAGTAGAGGTGCAGACATGAATAATGTATAAAAATAGATTAGATGAGTAACAATGAATGATGAATGCTAGGGTTCCGGATGCAACGTGATTATGTCTCTACCCGTAGTGACAGTTCATGAGAGGACAACTTTTTTATGTTGCTTCTTCCTCTCTCTCTTTCTCTCTTTCCTTTCTCGCAATTATTCATTAGTAAATTCGGGGTCCAAATTTTAAGTTTTTACATGAATGACTCTACTCATATTAAACCTTAACAACGAAATGCTAGAAGGTTCCAGATTTAGCTTGATCCGTCAATTACATATTAGAACTTTGACCGAGGATTGAAGTTATGAAGCAATCTGTCCACATTTGGTTTTCATATTTTATTTACAAGTTTTTAGTCCAACTGATCTTTATAATCCCCATATGAAAATAATCTTATACAATCATTTCGATGAATCCTTTACTTTTTTTTTTCTTTTTCTTAATAACTGCAACGGATCATTAGTAAATCATCCTTTTTAAATATGGGATAGGACGACTTTAGCTTCAATAGCACTAAAACTAGCTTTTAATCGATTGAACTTTGTTTAGATATTAATTTGTCGACCAAAACGTGTTTGCTTATAAGTTGTATATAGCTAGGGATTATTGTCACATGGGTTATACATGCCAATGTTATTCCTTTCTTTATCTCTCTATCCAACATGGACAGTACATTGCTTTCAATGCTTTCTCTCTCTCTTTCTTTATTTCTATATATATGTATATATATATATGTGTGTGCGTTTATACGTATATGAATTATTAATACTTTCATCACTACAATTAACCATCAAATCAAAATTAAATAGTGTAGCTGGTTCTCGTAAAAACGTGTCTTTATGATTTACGTTCATGTTAAGCTGTCTGTACGACGAGAGGAGACATATAACGAAACACAGATAATGATTTCATATAATACATATATGTATCATTAACACACGCACGCTTTTATTCTAGGGTTTTGGAAGCGAATGAGCCGGATGTGAGTATGTCGGAGGCGGTGGAGATGATGAGACCACAGGATCCACCTGATAAACCTCTTCCGCAGGATAGGGAACCCTCAGGTTCGGGTGATAGGGTGGCTAAGGATTTGGCAAGTAACGTGGAGGATACGACAATGGTGGATTTAGGCTTGAATACAGGTTTGGATGGGTTGTCGGGCGAGAGGGATTTGGTAATGATGACGGGGACTAATCCGGAAGCTTCGTTGGGTGCAGGGTTGGTGGCGAATGTGTCCTGGGCGAAACGATTGTCGGGTAGTACTGTGGGCGGGATGTTGAATCCTGAGGGTGTGTTGGATAATGATTTTGTGGAAGAGAATATGTCATGTGACTTCCCTGATGGTATGGAGGGTGAAACCAAGATAATGATTGATCGGAAGATCTTAACGGTGATGGAAGGTCTCTGGAAGAAATGCATAATTGTCAAAGTGCTAGGGCGAACGGTATCGTTGCCGAACTTGACTCGCAAGTTACGTGAGCTTTGGAAGCCCTCAAGCTCAATGTATGTGTTGGATCTTCTAAGACAATTCTTCATGGTGCATTTTGAGTCGGAAGAGGAGTATCTTGCAGCTTTAACGGGTGGACCGTGGAAGGTCTTTGGGAGTTACTTACTGGTGCGAGATTGGTCTCCTGATTTTAACCCTTCGTGTGATAATATCATCACAACTCCGATGTGGGTTTGCTTGTTGGATATTCCAACGAAGGTGGATCTAACGACTTTAGGCTTTGAAAGAGCAAAGTTTGCAAGAGTGTGTGTGGAAGTAGACTTGTCCAAGCCGTTAAAATGATTTATGTCAGTTAATGATAACATATATTTTGTGGAATATGAGGGGATTAATCAAATTTGTACGTCTTGTGGTATGTTTGGTCATGCAGTGTATGTGTGTCCACGAAGGAATAAGGGTTCGAATACGTGACCCACGGTGGTTGTTGGTCCAAATCTGGATACTCTGATTCCTCTGAGTGTGGTGACATCTAAAAACAATGTTGAGGGCACCTCCGCGGGGTATGTTTCGCAGGATGTGATAGGTGCTTTGGTTGATGCTGAGGGTTTTACTTTGGTGAAAGGGAATTGGTCAAGGTCTAATGTGAGGCAAGCGAGGCTGTGAATCAAGTTGGAGGTTCAGAATCACTTCCTCGACGACATCTTCAAGATATCTTCGGATTCTCTGCTCAGGCACATACGCCGGCGTCGAACAGATTTGGGTCCTTAGCGGAGGAGTCGCTTGTGAATGATCTAAATAAGGTGGCAATCTCTAAGGTGGTGTCTAAGGAGAATCAGGTCCCAAGTAGTGATAAGATTGATGATGTCTCTTTGAATGCTCAAGGAAGTGTTACGGCAATGGAGATGATGAATGTGTTGGACCAATGATTTCGTTTTGGCAGAAGTGGTAGGGAGAGCTTAAGAGAGAAATGAGGTAGAAGTTTGAGAACGAATGTTGCGGGTAGTACGAAGAGATTTGGACCGAAAGCTAAGATACATAAGCCGCCAATACCTTCTCGTAGCCTTGCCTTTGGTCCAACGAATGATGTGATCCCCATGGAGAAGTTAGGAAAATGTCTTCATCTTGACCTTGGCCACCCGGGAGGTTCCGTGGGGGTGCTCAAGGACAAGCAAGATAAGAGTATTGCGGAATCTCCATTATCAAGTGGAGTACAACCGAGGTCTGAGAACATGACTGATGTTCCTGGGGTGGAGGATGTAAATGTGCAGATAAATAATGGAGCGATGGTGGTGTTGGCCTCAACGGATGCGTGATGGTTGTCCCGGGTGGTTCTGGTGTACTTATTGTCTCTTATGATGAATTGCTTAATGTGGAATTTTGGGGGGGCAAATAAACCCACTTTTAGACGTGCGATTCGATATATGATGAAAAGATATTCGATTGATGTCCTTGCTTTATTTGAAACCCATTCTGAAGGTGATCATGCAAAATGTATTTGTCGGAGCTTGGGTTTTGAAAATTCATTTTGTGTGGATTTAGGAGGACAAAGTGGAGGTTTATGGTTACTTTGGAGAAAATCTGTTGGTTCTGTAAGTATTGAGACTTCAGATAACCAGTTCATTCATGCGGTGATTGGTGAAGGAAGTGATGTTTTGAACCTTATTGTGGTGTATGCTGCTCCGTCTGCAGCTCGTCGATGTGATTTGTGGCCAAAACTTAAGGGTGTTGTGGAAGGGATAATTGGTCCGCTGATAATTGGTGGAGACTTTAATACGATTGTTCGTATTGATGAGAGATCTGTTGGTAATGGTCAACTATCTACGGATTCAATTCTTTTTGGTGAATGGATTAATGAGCTCACTTTGGTGGACTTTGGGTTTAAGGGGGGCAGGTTTACGTGGAGGAGGGGTAAATCTGGCCCTACTTTCGTTACTAAGTGCCTTGACCGTATTCTGGGTAATGCTCATGCACGGTTGAAGTGGTAGGAAGCTGTCGTTAGTCACTTACCTTTCCTTGCATCAAACTACACTCTCTCTACTTACAATTGGCTCCGATGGTGAAAGGAGACACACAGAGCCAACCTTTTCATTTTGAGGCAGCTTGGCTTAGTCATCCGAGCTTTAGAGACTTGTTGACTCACTCTTGGAGAAATGACGTGAGTACACTGGATGCTCTTGATGGTCTTCGTGTTCACCTCCAGAATTGGAATAAAGTAGTGTTCAGATATGTGATAAAGCGTAAGGAGAGTTTAATGCAAGAGATTATGAATGTTCAAGATGAGTTGGAATTAAACCCGTCGGATTCGCTTTTTGCACGGGAAGAGAGTCTCCTTAAGGAAATGGATTTGGTGTTGGAACAAGAGGAGATGATTTGGTATCAGAAATCAAGGGAGAAGTGAATCGTTTATGGTGATCGGAACACTACTTTTTTCGTACCTCAACAATCATTAGACACCGACGAAATAGAATCGAAATGCTGAAAAATAATGAAAATAAATGGGTAGAAGACGCGAAGGTGTTGGAGTTGTTGGTTGTTAATTACTTTCGTGATCTATATTCCATGCAGGATGTGGCAAACACGGCTCCAAATCTACCTTGTTCGGGTTTTCCTTGCCTTACACGAGAGGAATTAGTAGCGTTGCATGTACTTTTATTTTGATAATGAGATCGAAAAGGCGGTGCGAAGCATGGGTCGTTTCATAGCGTCGGGGCCTGATGGTTATCAACCCATCTTTTATCAACATTGCTGGGATTTGGTAGGTCCTTCGGTTGTAGATTTACGCAGGCTTTCTTTGAGACTAATGTGTTACCGACTAAAGCAAACGATGCTCTTTTAGTGCTTATCGCAAAAGTCACTAAACCGGAAAAAAACATGCAGTTTCGACCAATTAGCTTATGTAATGTCTTATTTAAGACTATAACTAAGGGAATGATTATACGTCTAAAGAAGATTATGCTGAATTAATAGGCCCTGCACAAGCCAGTTTTATTTCGGGGAGGTTAAGTACATACAACATTGTTGTTGTTCAGGAGATGGTGCATTCAATGAGGAGAAAAAAAGGTAAAAAGGAGTTGATGCTTCTAAAGCTTGACTTGGAGAAAGTTTATGATAGAGTATGATGGGATTTCTTAGAAGACACGTTAAAAGACACGGGTTTGCCTAGTAAGTGGGTGGAACGAATTATGCAATGTGTCAAGGGGCCTTCTATGACTTTATTATGGAATGAAGAGACCCGCTGTCCCCTTATCTCTTTGTTCTATGTCTTGAAAGATTATGTGACCAAGTTGAGTTGGCGGTAGCTTATAAGGATTGGAAACCAATATGCTTGACTAGGACTGGTTCGCTTTTATCCCACTTGTGTTTCGCGGATGATTTTGCTGAAGCTTCAGTTGCACAAGTGCGAGTTATCCGCAAATTTCTTGAGATATTTTGCGAAGCTTCATGTCAAAAAGTAAGTTTAGAAAAGTCAAGGATTTATTTTTTGGATAATGTTCGAAGAGAGGTGGCTACAAGTATTTATATGGAGAGTGGTATTCAACAGACACATGATCTTGGAAAGTACCTCGGTATGTCTATTCTCCATCACCGTATAAATAAGGAGACTTTTAGTCCCATATTGGAAAAAGTATTTTCTCACTTGGCTGGTTGGAAAGGAAGGTTTGCTAGCCTTGCTGGTCGAATAACTTTAACCAAAGTTGTCCTCTCACTGATTCCAATTCATTCTCTAAGCATGATTTCCCTCCCGAAAAATACTTTGATGCGTCTAGATCGTGTATCTCGAGACTTCATATGGGGGAGTACGAGTGATAAAATACGCTAACACTTGTTATCATGGGATAGAGTATGTGCTCTGAAGCTTGAAGGGGGCCTTGGGATACGTCAAATGCAGCCCATGAATTCAGCTTTGTTAGCAAAGATTGGATGGCGCTTGCTTGATAATAAGGAGAGTCTTTGGGCTCGGGTTTTACGGAATAAGTATCAGGGTGGTCCAATAACGAAGCTTAGTTGGTTACCCCCAAAATCGAGTTGATCTTCCACTTGGAGTAGCATCGTAGGCAGATTACGAGATGTGATAGTACCAGGCTTACGTTGGGTTGTTGGAGACGGGAACACTATAAGATTTTGGAAGGATAAATGGCTTACACAGGGATTTGTTAGTTAGCTACTTGGACCTTAATAAAGCTTATGTGGCATGCGAGCTTAAGGTTAGTGACTGTTGGACTGATGGGGTTGGTTGGAATTTGAATGTTTTAAACTCATGTCTCCCTGAGAAAGGTAGTCTTTAATTAACTTCAATAGTAGTAAACAAGGTGACAGGGAGTAAAGATCGTATAGCTTGGGGTGAGACTTCAAATGGTGTTTTTACAGTTAAGTCCGCTTATCAGATGCTTACGCGGAATATGTCACCGAGACAAAATATGTGTCTTCTTTTTAAATTGGTTTGGAAGATTCCGGTACCGGAGAAAGTGTGGACTTTCCTCTGGCTAGTTATCAATCAAGCTCTTATGACAAATTCAGAACGTTTTCGAAGACATCTAAGTTTATCGATGATTTGCTCTGTTTGTCGAGGTGGGGACGAAAAAATTCTTCATATTCTGAGAGATTGTCCGTCTATGATGGGAATCTGGAGACGACTGGTCCCAAGGCGAATGCAACATAACTTCTTTGGTCTATCGTTGTTGGAGTGGATTTACGGGAATCTAAGCTCGCATAAGGAAATTTTGGAAGGTAAATGGGCTACACTTTTTGCTCTAAGTATTTGGTGGGCTTGGAAATGGTGTTGCAAGTATGTCTTTAACTCGACCGAGAAGTGTAGAGATCGCATTCAATTTTTACATGATAAAACAAAAGAGATTACACAGGCTTATGTGTTGTGTAACCAAGACTTGGCAGCAAAGCAGATGGTAACACGGATGGTTTGATGGTTACCGCCAGGTTCGGGTTGGTAGAAAGTGAATACGGATGGTGCCTCTCGTGGTAATCCAGGTGTAGCTACTGCTGGTGGAGTCTTAAGGGATATGAATGGTGATTGGTGTTGTGGGTTCTGGGTAAACATTGGAGTATGTTCGGCACCTCTTGCAGAGCTATGGGGGATTTATTACGGTCTCTATATGGCGTGGTATAGAGGAATTAATCGAGTGGAATTGAAGGTGGATTCAGAATTGGTGGTGGGTTTTCTAAAGACAGGAATTGAAGACACTCATCCGTTGTACTTCCTAGTACATCTGTGCTACGGCTTCTTGACGAGGGACTGGCTAGTCCGTATTACTCACGTGTATAGGGAAGTTAACCACCTTGCGGACGGTCTAACCAACTATGCGTTTAATTTACCTTTAGGTTTTCATTTGTTTGTTGATTGCCTGGATTTGTTAGGACCGATTGTATTGGATGATAAGTTTGGGTTCCACAACCTCGGGTTGTTAGACTTTAAGATTTTCTTATTTGGGACTTTCCCCTGTTTCCGACCAAAAAAAACACACGCACACTTTATATTAATATGCAAGACACAACTACTTAAAGAGTTTTAATTATTTTATTGTTAAAGAACTAGCTAGCTATCTCTTGTTTGAACTTTCAATGGTTGGGATATTTCTGGTAAACTAATTATATCAATCGCAATTATTATCTATTAGTTATCAGAGTATATGTATATTAACAAAACTATTTAATATGCTTTAGAAAATCAGATTTTTATTATTTATATTCATATAGTTGAAATCGAGCCATTCTACTTATTCTATAAAAACATATAATATTGGGTATATTAAATAAGGTTTATGTGAAGGTTTATCTACATAATGATTGCTCACTAGAAAACTACTAGTAAATAATTTGATGTTGATTTTGGAGTATTACAATTAAAATATTAGGTAATAGGCAATAAGGGAGTATGGGTAAAGAGGAGCATTTGGAGGAAGATGAGATGGAGGGTAGATGCAGAGCAGATAAAAGTTAGAGGGCAAAAATTAAGAAAATAAGAAGAAGAAGTGGAAAAAATAAAAGACAGAGAAAGAAAGAGGAAAGAAGCAGAAGTGGAGCTGCAAAGGCAGTGAGGCAATCATTGCTGGTGAATGTGGATGGGAGCCCACTTTTTTTATTATTTTTTTTCCTTTTTTCCATTTTGTATTCATTTTTTTCTACTCAAGTGTATCCTTTCCCATATATATATATGATTAAATATGTGAGCTGGAAAATAATGCAAAGTGTGTAACTACTGTATTTTTAAGTGGGGGATAATCAATTTGGTTTTGTTTCTTGAGTTTATATTATATAATAATCTTTTAAAATATAATCTTTTACTACACTAATAGAAATTTGATTTTTCAATACCGACAATAAATCCGTTTAAACTAAATAATGATTTGATTTTCAAATTAAATCTATAAATAACATAATACATTTATTTTTCAGATTGAACATATTAAATTTTGTTGTTAAATCGATTAGATTCAACCCATAATTTAATTTTGATACAGAATTTTTGTAAAATAATTAAAATATAAATGAAGAATTATTTGATCAATAAGTTTTTTTCACATGAACAATTTTTTATAAGAAAAAAAGACTAGTGGTGAATCTTAATGAAGGAAGTTTCTGAAAAATAATGAGAAGAAGAGGTAAAAATGAAAAGTGTAAGGCGCAGTAATGTTTGAAATAGGGTTCGTGATTGATGATGGTAAATTAGATTCAAATGAAAAGATAAATAATTAGACTTGACTAAAAGAGGGGCCCATAAAGGGAGGGATGAGGCAATGGTCGCTGTCTTTAGAGAGTGAATGATGCAGAGGACACGCACGTGGACTCTGTTTCTACCCTCTGTCCATCTCTCTTATTTCTTCTTCTTCTTCTATCAATTTTTTCAATTATTTATTTGTTAGTTTTTAGTATTCTTACTACCTTAAAAGTATATTTGGACAGATAGATTGATGTATAAATATTACCAAAAACCTTCATCATATTCCACTAATGTCCCACAATACCAGACTAATTTAATCTATTTTTGTCTTTCTACATAGTTATGTCACCACATGCTAATTTGTTATATTTAAGAGACACATATTATATTGTCTCTAATCAGACGAAATTCAGCGTTTTGTTTTTTTCATTATTTTAAAATGACAAAATAAAAATCTTAATGTTCAAGTTTTTTCACTTCAAACACATAACTTAGCATAATAAGATTTGTAATTTAGATGATAGATTAAATATTATCGATCTAGTGGTTAGTGTCGCAATATATAAGAGTATCAATACAAAAATAAGTTAATGTAGAGAAAATTGGTACTAAGATGTTGAGATCAAAGTGTATATAATTGTTGAAAATTTTGATTCGAATAAATAAGTTAATATAGACCTAAATTCGTACAAACCAGGATGTGATGGTGGGATCAAAGTATATATAGTTGTTAAAAACATTTGATTTATAAAAATGTAAACTCCTAAAATTTTGTGGCTCTATCTCATTTTAGTGGGCAATTTTGATTGATTCTTGTTTGACGAGGGAAATATTGAGATATAAATAAACATGTCAGTGGAGAAAATGACTGAAAATAATTAATGAATGATTAGTTAGTAGGCCGACTTTATTAGAGCATCTTCAATGGAAGTTCTTACGTGAGTATTTTAAAAATAAAAAATTAAAAAATAATAATAATAGAAGTGAGTGAATGAGATTGATCTCTTAACTAAGAGACTTAAGATACTCTAAGAAGAGTTGGTCAATTTAATTTTTATAGTTAAAATTTAATTTAAAAATTATATTATATTAAAATATTAGTTTTTTAATAATTAAAAGACTTGTTTTAAGAGACCTATGGATAGAGATGATTTTATATTCATTATACAATCTTCTGATCATTCTTTTTGAATTATATATTATTTGCTATGTCAAATTCACACAGCGCCTTTCGACTTATTATTGAATTCTAATTCTACTTCGATGAAAATGTCTTTTTTGATTAAGGTCACTCTTATTTTTTCTTCATAAAATACCAATATATTAATTTTCTACAAGCATATCTTAAGAGAATGAACCTGATTTTTTTCCAAAAAAAATGAAACCACTTCTAACAATTGGATTTTCTTTTGAGCAAATTAACTCAATATCCTTTTTTTATATAAACTTATTAATTATCCTTTTAGTTATTTTTATTTACAAATTATCTTTGGACCCACATACAAAATGACAAATTTGTGCTTGACAATAAAGAGAAAACAACAAAACATTAAATACATTGTTTTTTCGCGTGTGTTACCTGGTACAACATATTGTACCATGTAACATATTTATTACACGCTAACGTTAGATGTAGCAACCATTAATATATTTTATACACTGATAATATATTTAGTATCTACTAACATATTTAATATCTTCTAACATATTTAGTATCTGCTAACAAATTTCTTACCTGTTACATTAGTTACATTGGTAACATATTTATTAGACGCTAACATTAAATGTAACAACCATTAATATATTTAGTATCTGCTAACATATTTAGTATCTGCTAACATATTTAGTAGCTGCTAACATATTTACTATCTGCTAACATATTTCTTACCCGTTAGCAGAAAAACGCACAATAGTTGTAAGTATTTTAGTATCCACTAACTTATATTAGGTAAAAACTATTGTATCGGGCAAAATATTTATTATCCGCTAATAAAAAATGTAATAGTCGACAATACATATTTTTAATTGATACCACAGTTAGCAGCTGCTAACTTAAAGAGTACATGATAAAATATTTATTACCCGATAATTTATATTGTTCATGGTGAATAATTATCAATACATCTTCATCTCCTTTATCCGTACTCTTGATGAAGGTTACGAAATCAGAATTCAAACTCTTAAGAAACAGGATTTAAGATTTTTGTTGGGGATCGAGACCCTATTTTCGTTGGAATACAAAAAGATCAAGGCATATTTGATAGAAAGAGACGAAGCTTTCGTTGGAGAAGGAGACTAAAGCCCTCTAAATCTCGTTGGAGAAGGAGACTAAAAACTGGCAAAACAAGATTTAAAATCAAAACTGAATTCGAAAGCCTCTAAATCTTGAATTGTCGAACCAAAATACACAATACGATAGATCAAAGAGTAATAGATCCAGATCGAAATCAAAATCAAATGCAAAATCAAAATTTCTTACTAATCAAAATCGAAATCAAAAATTAAAATAGAAAAAAAAAATTGGAGAAAAGATGAAGAAGAGATTATGTGTTCTATGTTATGTGGTGAATTAGAGAGAGAGATTAGTTTGAGGAAGAAGAAGAGACGTGAAAGAGATGAGAAGAAAGAGAAAGAATTTGGATACAACAAAAAAGGTAAAATAGTTTTAATATGGAAACAGTAAAAGCAATTTTTGGTCACTTAATTTCCAAAATCTTTATGGGCATTGACCCAAATTTCTCTTTTCTTTTTTTTTACAATTTGATAGACAAGGTTAATTTATAGCTCCAGTTCATTTTTAAAATCCCTTAAAACTACCTCATGTAATGAAATGGAGTCGAATTCTAGATTTTTGATCCATTAGCTAAAAAATAAAGTATAAAACCATTATAAAAATTTACTTTAACTTTTTGAAATTTTGTAATTTGTATTTGGTAAAAATTTCATAGTTGGTTATCAACTCAAATGTTATAACACACAATATACTTAAAATGTAAACATAGTAATAATTTAAAATTATGTTTAGAATTCATGAAGTTAATAATTATCATATAAGCTATATGTAATTGGAAATAAAAATGATTTAAAGGAAAATCTCAAAACTCCCATGAAAGTAAATGTAAATAAAAGAGTAATAAATTGATACTATATGAATAATCATCACATAAGAAAGAAAACTTCTGCATCACTACTTATAAAATTTTCTTTAAAAAAAGGATATAATGTTCTCTCCACATCAAAGTATCAAAATAATTTTTCTACATTTAGTGCTACATCTTTTAACGACAATTGTATGTCAATGAGATAACACCAATGGTGGAAACAAAAGAGAAGCATTACAATTTGCCTTTATATATATATATATATAGTATAATTACATATATATTGTCTTTTTTATTTTTCTATAACTATGGTTTTGTAAATAATAATATTCACAGAGGAGAAAAATCTATTTATTTGATAAAGCAGTTGGATTCTATTATATCATGTGGATCTCGTGATCTACCATGGATTAATCACTGTCAATAATAATTCTATCTATATCTATTTATTATTCGTTGTCACGTACATACAAAATATCGTATGTAACTTCTGAGTTCTGTCTGAATCGCTGAAATTTTCGCTGACTCGTTGCAATTAATTTCGCGATCGAGAAGTTAACAGTATCAACGACAACTTATGTCACCTTTTTAATTATTGAAAAGAAGGAAAATGAGAGTTCAAATAGGATTTGTATTATTATTCATGTATCAATGCTGAGTATGAAACACAATAAATACGAATTTCGCTTGTACAAAAAAGAACATATAATTTACAGAATGAAGACCATCTCTTTTATTTCCAAAAATAACGAAAAATCTGAAAGAGAATAAATAATAATGTAAATAAAATTCCAAAAATAAAAAAACAAAAGATATAAAGCAGAGAAAAAATAAAAGTCCATGCTTTCATATTCATTGCTAACTAAGCTTCCCATCTGAAAGGAGTTTCATGTCCTTAAGGACCATAAAACCTCTCTCTCTCTATCTCTCTAAGAAGCAGCAAAAAAACAGAGTTAGATTATAGATAGAGAGAGAAAACTATGGCTCACATAAAGATCTAACAGAGACAGTAGTATAGTCCCACTTCCCCACCACCATCTCTATACTTGGATCATCATCATCATCATGGATCCGGATCCGGATCATAACCCGAATCACCGACCCAACTTCCCTCTCCAGCTTCTTGATTCTTCTTCCTCCTCTTCCACTTCCTTAGCCATCATCCCTGCTACTTCCGAACCTAACTCCGAACCTAAGAAGCCTCCTCCTAAGCGAACCTCTACTAAGGACCGACACACCAAAGTCGAAGGCCGAGGCCGTCGGATCCGTATGCCTGCCATGTGCGCCGCACGTGTCTTTCAGCTCACACGTGAGCTTGGTCACAAATCAGACGGTGAAACCATCGAGTGGCTTCTCCAACAAGCTGAGCCTGCGGTTATTGCCGCTACAGGAACTGGAACCATTCCGGCTAACTTCACTTCTTTAAATATCTCACTTCGTAGCTCGAGATCTTCTCTCTCGGCTGCTCATCTTCGTACAACTCCCAGTAGCTATTACTTCCATTCTCCTCATCAGTCATTAACTCATCATCATCAGACTCATCCGCATCAGGTTCGTCCTAAGCACGAGTCGCATTCTTCTTCTTCTTCACAGCTTTTAGATCACAACCAAATGGGGAATTATCTAGTTCAGTCAACTGCTGGATCTTTGCCTACGAGCCAGACTCCTGCTACGGCACCGTTTTGGAGTAGTGGTGAAAACACTCAGAATCTTTGGGCTTTTAACATCAATCCTCATCATTCTGCTGCTGTTTCCGGTGACGTTTACAACACCAATGGTGGAGGTGGAGGTGGAGGTGGAGGTGGAGGTGGAGGTGGAGCCGGAGTTCAACTTATGAATTTTGCAGCTCCGATTGCTTTGTTTTCCGGACAGCCTTTGGCTTCTGGTTACGGAGGAGGAGGAGCTGGAGGAGAACATAGTCATTATGGAGTTTTAGCGGCTTTAAACGCTGCTTACCGGCCGGTATCGGAGACGGCGAACCATAACAACAACCAACAAAACCGCGACGGAGATCATCATCACAATCATCAGGAAGATGGAAGCACGAGTCATCATTCCTAGCCAAACACACACAATTAAACATATATATTCTGTGAGATTTATTTTCCTTTTTTTTTTGGTACTTTCGTTTGTTTGTTTGTTTGTTCTTCACAAGCGTGTATTTTTCGCATTGCTTTTCTCTATTTCATATTATTTCTTTCGTTCTAAATTCTAATATTCTACCACCTCTGATCGGATTTTCATCTTTTTTTGTTCTTCTATGTTGCGAAAGTAAGAACATAATTATCCATATTTATTTTTAGTATGTGGTTTTTGTAGAGGTTTTAGCCTCAAGTGATGGAATGTTTTTCTCTCTTTAAGTGTGAGAGTTTTCTAATGAAACACACTACTTGATTAGGGTTTTTGATCAATTTCTACATGTGTCTACTTGATTAGAGTTTTCTTTAATTTATATATGTCTTCTATATGTATATTTCAGTACTGATGATAATCAATATAAAATATTTCCCATGCCAAATTATTAGCTTCCACTTTCTTTGTTCATTGTTGCATTGTCTCGAAGGAAGAAGTACATATTATGCATTGCAATCTAATTCTATTAATTTATTTAAATATGTTATTTTCATTTTATGATTAACATCGTCAATTTTGATTGGTATATCGATGCTTTATGGTAACTACACTAAGATGTTGATATATTTGTTGACGAGAGGATGCATGTAGATATAATGCCATGTTAATGCCAGTAGGTCTTGTTATGGAATATGTTTTATTTATTCAATTTTTAAGGCATTTATTTTTGTGAAATGGTCCAGTTTTATGTATAGTTATATTCCAGAACGATGGAAACGTAACTACGATAGAAGTAGGATTATATCAGAATTCATAAAAGGTATTCACAAATCTATACGGTCGGTACTTAAGTCTGGTCCTACATTTGACGACATATACAATTGCAATCTCTAGATTTATGAAATCTATATTAATACGCTGACTAATAATTCTTGTTACATGGAAATGTAATTATTTATTCGTCAAAGTTTGGGAGCTTATCGACCACTAAACTCACCAAGATTTTATATTTCATCCTGATCTGCCAATTTTTTGAAATAAATATATAAAACAATGTATAGATTATATAGACCGAAGGTTTTATATCTGCATGAATATGTAAAAGTAAATTATAAAAAAATGTTAGTGTTTGTAGATTTGATCTTGATATTTTTGTTTCCAAAGGTTTTTCATCTGTAAATGTAACATAAGTTGATTATATAGAGGACTCCTTGTACGATATGCTTATATACATGATGAATCGATGGCTTAAATTTAACGTACGTATAATCTAACGTGGCATCTTGTGTCGGTCTACATTATAAGAACTATATGTACTATTATGTATATATACAGTTTTTTTTTTTTTTTGATCTGAGTATATATTCAGTTTTACCATGCATGGGTAAGAAGAAACCAATGTGTAAGACCTAAGGTTTATATATATTAAGTAGAGATATCAACGAGCATGGGAATCGGGACGTTAACAATTATAAAACACATCCTCATGTTTACGGTTAATATTTAATCTGTTAATAGAAACAAATAATTGTCCTATATAAAACCAATATAAACTTCTGTAAGTTGGTGTGATCCATTCCTTGACATCATAGGCCTGTCGGTTATATAATCTCATCCATATCTTATGTCAATGAATTTTAATCTGTTTATTAAAAGACATCAATCAAGTATTTTAACAAATGTAACTCTATCGATGTACATATAGGCTACTGAAAATTTTAAAATTAAAAGCAATTTAGATTAATTACATTAATTATACATTATTTAAAAAAATCTGTTTCCATTGGCTTGGATAGATAAAAAAGATATATACGTAAAAAGACACAAATGATCTCATGAATCTTCTTTGATATATGTATATTATTGTTTACGTATTACTTTATAAATAAACAATAAGATACGAGAGTCATGAATCTCATGACCGATCATTGTTCTTATGTCGGCGTTTTTATTTTATAATAAAAAGAAATCTGCCAAAAACAAAAGAAAAGGCATAAGTTGAAGTCGCATACAAGTGGTCTTTATCTTAATGACAAGTTTTAAATCTATTAAAGGTATATGTATTTGTATATTTAAGGATTAAGTTTTGCTAATGACAAGTTTTAAATCTATTAAAAGTATATGTATTTGCATATTTAGGGATCAAGTTTTGTTATCTGCATGATACAGAAATTTGGCTAATAAGCAGATTATTTGTGCCTCAATATTAACCAAAAAAAAAAAAAGTAGAAGTTGTAGTAATCTGGCATTAACCCAATTGGTCAAAAAGAATTAAAATGTTCTTAAAGTTTGTTTATAATATAAATGTATGGATCTACGTAGTTGTATATACTCGTACAGATGAGTGTATTCATGTGGCTTCTTTGTTTTTTGATCTGTAAAAGATTAGAAGATCATCATTTCATCACTTGCTTCTCTATTTTGTTTAATCAGGCTTCACCAAATACAATCATTCGTCGTTTTCATGATAATCATTTTTATAATTTTAATTCTAGAAGAGACGATCATAAAGAAGACATAGTATGAGAGAATAAATACAAGCTGTTATTTCGTATCCTTTATTCATAGATTTCAAATACAAAAATTTCCTCTTTTGATTAAGAAAATATATAAGATGAAACATTTGTATATTTGGGTCCAGTTTGAATAATGTATATAATTCGTTGAGGCCCGTTAGCTAATATGGGCTATTTAGTATACATGGCTCCTATAATAATGGGCCTACATTAGGGACCAGTTTAAAAAATGGGCCTATATTAGGGCCCATAATAATGAGAAAACTTTCGGTGACTCTTTTTTCCTCCTCGTCCAATGCAAACAGGAATTATCTATTTTACCACAACAATTTTTGAAAAGTAAAAAAAAGAGAGAAAAATGAAGGGAGTGGTCATAAAAGTCCAAGAAGGTCTCTGTAAGTGAAACCTGGCCTCCACTTTTGTTTCGACTTCTACACTAAACTAGAGTAGAAAAAAGGGGAAAGCTTAAGAAGTTGGAAGTAACTGGAAACTGGAGAGTAATGCCTTCAAATTCTGGAGATGATAATGTTCTACAAGTTCTCATCAAGAACTTCGATGTCCTTGCTCTGTAATATCTCTCTCTTTCTGTTCTTCAATTTCTTTTTACAGATCCTGTTTTGTTTCCTTAGTTTTAATTTATACTGGGTTTGGCTACATTGTCAATAGTTTTATTCAGATTCTGATTTTCGATAGAGTATCACTTTTTAGATTAGTACTAATTTATGAAATTTCCCTTTTTTTGTTTTTTTTTTTTTTTTTTTTTTTTTTTTTTTAAAAAATTAAAAGAAAAAANTGTTCTTATGAAAAATTGAAAGTCAAAACTAATTACAGTGTTTTTGCTTCTGCAGTCCATTGGTAGCACTTGTCTACCCTCTGTAAGTGAAACCTCTCGTCTCTGTCTCATATATTTCTGTTTGTTGAATCTTCTTTTAGAGCTAGTTTAAGAATGAAAATCGATAGCTAATTTCACTTTAGGCTAGAGATATTTGGGAATAAAGAAAAGAAATACTATAACCTTCACTTAGATGCACGTATATCTACACACACGCCCACTTCAATTACACGACACAATTACACTTTTGTAAGTAATTTTTTTTGATGAACAGATATGCATCAGTGAAAGCAATAGAGACAAGATCATTACCAGAAGATGAACAATGGCTCACTTACTGGGTTCTTTATGCATTGATCTCTCTCTTCGAACTCACTTTTGCAAAACTTCTTGAATGGTCAGTGATTCATTCATCACTTAACATTTTCTCCTGAAAATTTGGCTCATCAATATATATAATCAGTTGTTTTGTTCTTATGATCATTAAAGGTTTCCAATATGGCCGTACATGAAACTGTTTGGGATATGTTGGCTAGTATTACCACAATTTAATGGAGCACAGCATGTCTACAGACATTTCATAAGACCATTCTATAGAGATCCTCAAAGAGCCACCACCAACATTTGGTACGTTCCTCACAAGAAATTCAATTTCTTCCCTAAACGTGACGACGATGACATTCTCACTGCTGCTGAGAAATACATGGAACAACACGGTACTGAGGCCTTTGAGCGAATGATCGTTAGGGTAAGTTTCACATTCACGTTTTACATAATGACCATATTTTCATACGTACGTTATGTATATGTATTAACTAATGAATGTTGTGTACTTGGTGATGCAGAAGGATAGTTATGAAAGAGGGAGGAGTAGAGGAAGCAATAATTACATGATCTTTGATGATGATTATAGGTACTAAGTAAGTATTTATTACCATGTTAAGGAGGTCTTGATCGGTCATTGATCATGATCATAAACTGGTTTTAGCTGCTTTCAGTTTATAAGTTCGTTATGTGACACTATTATGTTGTCTGTCTATGTGGTTTTTGTAATTTGTCAGGATTATGTATAAGCTTTATGTAGTAACATGTTTTCGTAATAATCAAATGTGATTTTAATTACTTTTGATTGGTCGTTATATCAAACGTAGAGTGTATCTTTAAACGTGGAGGCTGGATAATGCAGCCGAGACTACGATAACGCAAGGTTCTTATTTAGTCTAAGAATTCCTAAGAAATTATGCTTTTTTGAAATTGTCGAGAACACTAGTTCTAGTCGATAGGAAAGAAGAAAAGAATTTAAAGTTCTGTTTATAGTTCAATAAAAATAAGGTGTCAATAAAAATAAGAATTATTCCAAGCCTAATTAAAATAAAAGAAAATTTAACAAAACCAAAGATTAACGAGAAAAAGAAAAACGTGAAATAGAAGTAACAAGTACGCTACATCAGATCACCCGGGGTGAGAAAGATTCGACCTCGAATCGGTATCATCTTATGCGACATAAGGAACAAAATGCTTGACATTGAAGACATCAGAAGTACGAACACCTGGTGGAAGTAGCACTCGATACGCATTAGCGTTGATCTTCTCAATAATCTCCAAAGGTCCAACCTTACGGGACTTGAGCTTATTGTACTCACGCGAGGGAAATCTGTCTTTTGTGAGGATAGCCCAAACAGAATCTCCCACTGAAAATTGAACATCGCGACGGTGATGATCCGCTGCAACCTTATATTTCGCAGAAGAAACCTGCAAATTATCATGAACCTGCGCATGAATAGAAGTAAGAAAACCAAAAAAATCAACAGCAACGCCATGATCTTGAGAAAGATCGGATGCGTTGGTAAGATCAAGAGGTCCAAGCGAAACAACACCATTAATCACGTGAAATGGAGAAAACTGTGTACAACGGTTAACAGCATGATTGTGAGCAAACTCAACCCACCCTAAAACCACATCCCAAGTTTTGATATTGTCGCCCACTAAACAATGAAGCTTATTACCCAAAAGAACGATTTGTAACTTCATTGGCCGTCAGATTGGGGATGATAAGTCGAACTCATATCAAGACTTGTACCTAAAAGCTTCCACAAAGATCTCCAAAAGTGACTTAAGAAACGAGAGTCTCAATCTGAAACGATAGACAATGGTAACCCATGAAAGCGGTAGATTTCCCGAAAGAAGAGTTGAGCTACCTGCAACGCATCCGTCGTCTTCTTGCAAAGAACAAAATGAACCATCTTGGAGAAACGGTCGACAACAACAAGGATAGAGTTTAACCCACGTTGAGTGCGAGGAAGACCCAAAACAAAATCCATACTGATGTCTGTCCAAGGTTGTGTTGGAATAGGCAGCAGCATGTAAAGACCCCCATTAGTGGCGTGACCTTTATTGAGGTGACAAACAACACAACGTTCAATGAAATGGGAAACATCACGTCGGATTGTAGGCCAAAAGTAGGACTCGATAACGAGTTGTAAAGTGCGATCACGGCCAACATGACCTTCCTCATATAATTCACGAATGATCTTCAAGCACCAACTGTAGTGCGGAACACAAAGACAGTTATCACGAAAGAGAAACCCATCATGTATGAAAAAGTCAGAATCACAACCATCTTGCAATTTAGACAAAATTTTACTGAAAAATGAATCAGTTAGATACAACTCCACAAAGGCAGCAAAACCCGTAACTAAACTCTGCAACGTGGTCGATAGAGAATGACGACGGCTAAGAGCATCTGCCACCTTATTCGTACGACCAGATTGATGCTTATTGACAAACGTAAACTGCTGTAAATACGCAACCCATGCCGCATGTCTAGCAGAAATCTTATCTTGACTACCCAAGTACTTTAAAGCATCATGATCCGTATAAAGAACAAATTCTTGATGAAAATGATAATGGCGCCAATGCTTAATGGATTGGACAATGGCATAAAACTCCACATCGTAAGTACTATAACGAGCTCGAGAACCCGCGATCTTTTCACTGTAAAGAGCTACCGGACGACCTTGTTGACTCAACATTGCGCCAATCCCAAACTTACAGGCATCACAATGCAACTCAAAAAGAAGAGGAAAATCCGATAATGACAGAATTGGAGTGAAAGTAAGCCTCTGTTTGATTGTGGTAAACGCATGTTCCGCTTCCAGTGTCCAAACAAAAGAGGAACCTCGCATACAATCGGTCAACATAGCGGTAATGTTGCTGAAATGATGAACAAAATGTCGGGTAAAAGGGCGCATGACCATGGAAACTATGAACCTCGGTGAGAGTTATATGAGTCGGCCAAAATTTTATAGCTTTGGCTTTGCTTGGATTTACTTTCAGACCCTCAGAGGAGATCAAATAGCCCAAAAACAAAATCTCGTTTGTGCCAAACACACACTTCTTGGTGGCAGCAAAAAGTTAATCTTGATGAAGAACTGTAAGAACTGCGGAAAGGTGTTCCAAGTGACTTGCCAAATCACTATTAAAAATTAATATGTCATCAAAATAAACGACGCAAACTTGCCAATGAAGGGCCAAAGAGTTTGGTTTATCACACACATAAATGTGTTTGGCATTCACTCAAACAAAACTTTACGTGTCTTGAAAGCAGTCTTCCACTCATCCCCAGGATAAATCCAAATTTGGTGATACCCACTTTTAAGATCTAGCTTGGTGAAGATAGATGCACGATTAATCTGATCAAGGAGAACATCAAGACGTGGTATGGGAAAACGATAACGTACCGTGATCTTATTAATAGCCTGACTATCCACACACATACGCCAACTACCATCCTTTTTGGGAATTAAGAGAGCGGGAACAGCTGTGGGGCTTAAATTTTCACGAATGTGACCACGCTGAAGCAACTCTTCTACTTGACAACGCAACTTGTCATGTTGTTCTGGACTCATACGATAATGTGGTCGATTGGGAAGCACATCATCTGATACAAGATCAATGTGATGTAGAATATCCCTCAAAGGAGGCAATCCACTAGGTAAATCGTCATGGAAAACATCACGAAACTGTGAAAGCAACGGCTGGAACACAGAAGAATTATCCACAATCGTAGAAGAAGCAGTTGGTGTAGCGATAAGCGCCCAAATCGTCTCAGAAGTGGGTAACTTTGCTTCAAAAGCAGCTTTAGATAAAGTAACAAAGAAGTGGTTGACAGAGTTGGATTAGTTGACTGTGGATTCAAAGATAGGTGTAGTGATTCGGAAGTGTCTGGCGACGGAAGGAGAGTGACAAGGCGGTTATTAAAAGAAAAACTTTAAGTATTGTTTTTGCCTTTATGCATCACATCACGATCATACTGCCACGAACGTCCCAATAGAAGATGACAAGCATCCATCGGAGCAACAACACAACATATAAAGTCCTTATAAGAACCAATAGAGAAGTCAACTTGGACCTGCTGCGATATAGAGACTTCGTTTCCATCATTAGACCAAGCTAATTTAAACGGTGCAGGGTGGTTAACAGGGATTAGACTTAATTTCTTCACAGCTTCCTGCGAAAGAACATTAGTGCAAATGCCTGAATCAATAATCAAGGTACAAATCTTGCCCTTAATGGTGCAAGTAGTGAGAAAAAAGCTTGAACGAAGCCAAGATTCCTACGGAGCACGAGACAATAGACAAGACAGACAATGGACAATAGATAGGCCTGTATCACCCGCATTCATCTCTTCTTGGGGCGTATCAGAATCTGAATATTCATCAAAACGAGGAGCATCATCTGGTTCAGCATCGAGAGTTAACAACCCATGCTTTGTTGACGAAGGACAAGTCGTTGAATGGTGACCATGTTCATCACAAGCGAAACAACATAGAGTATTAGGGCGAGGTACACGATTAGCAGCAATTGAATCAGAGACATGGATAGTTTTAATAGTACGAGTAGCAGCTGAGTCTGAAGGTAATGGAGTAGATGACTCGGTAATAACCTCACTGCGAATATGTGGACACGAAGAAGATGAAGACCATGGAGCTCGAAACTGAATTTCCATAGCTAAAGCTTGTTGATGGGCCTGAGAAACAGAATCATGATTAAATTGTTGAAGTGTAGTCTGTAATTGGAGACGGAGACCTCCGATAAAGCGTGAAACAAGTTGATCCTCGGTTTCCAAAAGAGAACTCCGTGCCGTCAAGTTGAAGAAATCGATGGCATATTCGTCAACAGAACGATTTCCTTTCCCCAAAGCCTGAAGCTTATTGTACAATGTCATGTCATAGTTATAAGGTAGGAAACTACGACGCATATGCTTCTTCATCATTTCCCAAGAATCAATCTTCATTTTCCTGAATGTCGACGAGATTCTTTAAGTTGTTGCCACCATGCCATCGTGCGATTCTTAAAGCGTGTAGCAACTAAAGGAACTCGCATATCATCTGGAAATCGTTTAAACTCTAGAATTTCCTTAACACAGTGAAGCCAATCAAGAAATTCCTTGGGATTCAACGTACCAGAGAAGTCAGGAATATCTACCTTGAATCCGAAATCTCAGCATGAAGAGGAAGCATCACGAACTCTGGTTTCGCGAGGAACATCACATAAGTCCTCACGTTGGTTAGTACCATGATAAGGATTATAAACATCATCCTGATGGTAGTCTGTGTGGTCTTCACGAGGATAATCGTGATGAGTGTTTGGCATATGACGTGTGTCGCGAGGGTTGGCAAAGATATTATCCACCATAGGATCATCATCGGTGTCATCAGCGAAGACATCATCGTGCTGAGTATGTGGAGCCATGGGAGGAGCATGTTGCCGAGCAAGTACTATCATCAAAGTTGTTTCAACAGCGCCTGTCAAGGCTTCTTGAAGATCAGACGCCAACACTACAAACAAAGAGCGCAACTCTTCACGGTCATCATCGATAGGTTTGCGGGGAGCCATCAGAGAAACATGCTTTAATTAAGAAATTAAAACGCCTGGAATCTGATACCAACTAATGTAGCCGAGATTACGATAACGAAAGCTTCTTATTTAGTCTAAGAATTCCTAAGAAACGATGCCTTCTTTAAATCATTGAGAATCCTAGTTCTAGCAAATAGCAAGAAAGAAAAGAATTTAAAGTTCTATTTATAATTCAATAAAAATAAGGTGCCTTCAATAAACAAAGTCTTGGACTATATATAGCCAAGCCTAATTGAAATAAAAGAAATTTAACAAAACCAAAGATTAACTAGAACAAAGGAAATTTAACAAAATCAAAGATTAACGAGAAAAAGAAAAATGCGAAATGGAAGTAAAAAGTACGCTGCATCGCTGGAGGTAAATATCAAATGTAAAAATTTTATTTTTGATTCATTATTTGTAATTTGTGTGGTAAAATTGCAAATTTTATAATAATTTATGTAATTATAAGCTCGTATGTAGGGGTATTAAACCATTTTTTAAAGTAGAAATTAGCCTCTTTATCATTTGTACTTTTGTAGGTAGGATCCATCTCTTGTGAACCCAAAATGTAGTAAACTTTAAGTCAAAATTCGTGGGGCCTAGCTCTGTTCAATTTTTGTCGTTCTGTAACTTTCCAAGAAAAATAATTGTGATATTGAATGATCGTGTAAGGAATTGGGCTTATATCTAAATGGAACGGGCTTAGATTATTATTTACCATATGGACTTTTCTATAAGTCCATTGTTGATATTCGCTCCGAAGATTTATGGGAAAAGAAGTTTATGGAAAATGGAAAATGAAGAATTAAAATGTCTGGATTTTTGAATACGCGAGCGAACTAAAAGGCGTAGGTTCTCAAATCACGAATAGCCTCTCGAATAGTTTCATGCTCGTCGCCGGCGATCGACGGTATAACTTTGTTCGGAGAACAATTTTCTGATTTGTTGTTTACGCATTGATTGATCCGAGATTCTTCTTCGAGGTTTTTCAGATTATAAGGATTGTTTTCGTCTTCAAATATTGATATCAGAGGCGTGGCCTGTGGCATTTGGCTTTTCATAGGAAAGCTAGGGTTCTCAGATCTTCTGAAGAGGTGGAGTAAATTGGTTTTTTTTATAATAAGGATCTTCAGAGTGGATTTGATGTTTGGTTAATGTACATTATGCACTTCAGAGTTTAAGAAATTTGAATTCTCTCAATCTCAATTTTGACGGAAGCTACTACTAGTATGAGTTAAATAGAATTAGGGATGATTGGAACAAGGTTGGAGTGATGTTTAATGATTTGTTTGAGAATGATTCGGAAAGGTTTTAGCTCTTTGCCGTTGCGGCCGCTTCAATGGCTGATTCCCTGAGAATTAGTCTCTCTGATAGAGACGTCGAACAGGTACTATACTTTTTTTTTAATAGAATAACTTTCTCCATCAGTTTTCTGTTAAATGATTGAAAATGATTTCGGTTTATATATCCACACAATCTGTTCCTCTTCAAACTTGTCTAGATTCGTACACCATGAAAACTCAGGACCTTGCTTACGAGATTTATGTATTTCTTTTTATGTACTCAGTTTCCATACCTCGGTCAGTAAAACGATCTTTTAATGACAATCTTTTTTCTTTGACAAAAAAAAATGAGAATATCTTCTATCGAGCTTTTCCAGGCAATTACGTCACTTAAGAAAGGATCGTACTTGCTGAAATACGGACGTAGAGGGAAGCCCAAGTTTTGTCCATTCCAACTCACAAGTGTAAGATTTCTTGTGAGCCATATATACCTCTTCTAATAATTCTCAATGACAGAGAGCTCTCTGTATTCTTCTTATTTGCTCATTTATTTTACATGTGATATCAGGATGAGTCTGCATTAGTATGGTATTCTGGCAAAGAAGAGAAGCAAATTAAGCTGAGTCAAGTCCAGAGAATTTTACCCGGACAGCGCACGGTGAGTTTAGATCACAAACAAGTATGGATCATTAATTATAAGTTAAGAGTCTTAAATATGTTTCTAGTACATTTCAAGTCTAGCAACTCTGTAAGATGGTGTAGTTTCTCTTGGCGTCATTTCATATTATCCTGCTTCATTCCTCTTTCTTTCGTCCTATTCTATGCATCTACTCCCATCTTAGACTCAATGGCAAAAGTTTGTTTCAGGCTACATTTAAGAGATATCCACGCCCCGAGAAAGAGTATCAGTCATTTTCGCTCATATGTCCTGACAGGTCCTTGGATTTGGTTCGTTTCCATGCCATCTTAATGAATGATGCCATTTCTCATTTGTCATCTTCACAGTCTTAAAGACTACGTAATTTTCTTCACTTTGTTGATGATATTTTGCGCAGATATGTAAAGACAAAGATGAAGCAGAAGTTTGGGTTGTTGGTTTGAAGGCATTGATAACTAGGGTAAAAGTCTCCAAATGGAAAAGCACTATTAAACCTGAGATCACTTCAGTGGAAAGTCCAGTCGCTCATGCACGACGAGTGTCTCCATTTGTAACAGTTCTTGTAAGTAACACCACGTTTTATGTTTTTAGGAATTTGATCAAACACCTTATACTTTGCATCATCTTACCATAGGATCAAGGTATTCAACCCTCTAATGAGACTTCTGCACCTAATCGGTTGGGAAAAGTGTTTGCTGACATCGTCTCAATAACTGCACCCGCCAGTAACAACCAGACAGAAGCCAATGCCAACATATTCTCTCTATTTTCTTCAGCCCCGGCAAATGTTGAAAATTCAAATTCACGGTTCTCGATCAGTGACCCAGTTAGGATCAGTGTATCTAGCGCTCTGAGCACCGATAGCCATGGTTCATATCACGAAGACTTTGATGCCTTAGGTGATGTTTTTGTTTGGGGTGAAGCTATATGTGATGGAGTACTGAGTGGTACTGGAAAGTCAGAGAACTGCACGACAGAGGATTCCCTTTTACCAAAAGCATTAGAATCAACAATAGTTCTTGATGCCCAGAACATTGCATGTGGCAGGTGTCATGCTGTTTTGATTACCAAACAAGGAGAGATCTTCAGCTGGGGCGAGGGTACAGGAGGAAAGTTAGGGCATGGCTTAGATAAAGACGCCCAACAACCAAAGTTCATTAGTAGTGTCAGAGGGATGGGTTTTAAATCTTTAGCTTGCGGAGAGTTCCATACATGTGCTGTTACTCAATCTGGTGATCTTTACAGTTGGGGTGATGGCACTCATAATGTCGATTTGCTTGGCCACGGGAGTGAATCCAGCTGCTGGATTCCCAAGAGAGTGACTGGTGTCTTACAGGGAATGCATGTGTCATATGTCGCTTGTGGTCCCTGGCATACAGCAGTAGTTGCTTCATCAGGCCAATTGTTCACATTTGGAGATGGATCTTTTGGTGCTCTGGGTCATGGAGACCGGAGAAGCATAAGTGTTCCATGTGAAGTTGAAAGCCTAAGTGGACTAAGAGTATTGAGGGTTGCTTGTGGCCTTTGGCATACAGCTGCAGTGGTAGAAGTGACAAATGAAGCATCTGATGCAGAAATCTGCTTGTCATGCGGGCAAGTCTTTACATGGGGGGATGGAGAGAAAGGCCAGCTTGGTCATGGTGACAATGATGCAAAACTATATCCCGAGTGTGTAATTGCATTGAAGAATGAAAATATCTGCCAAGTTGCGTGCGGACATAGTCTCACGGTTTCACTAACATCCACAGGACATGTGTATACAATGGGTAGCACAGCTTTTGGCCAGCTTGGAAATCCTACCGCCAAGGGAAACTTTCCTGCACGTGTGGAAGGAGACATAGTTGAGGCTTCTGTGGAGGATATTGCATGTGGTTCTTATCATGTTGCTGTATTAACATCTAAATCAGAAATATACACATGGGGAAAGGGATCAAATGGCCAGTTAGGCCATGGAAACATTGAGAACAAAAGGAAACCCGCAGTTGTGGGATTTCTAAAAGAAAAGCAAGTCAAGGCTATAACATGTGGATCAAACTTTACTGCTGTGATTTGTGTTCACAAATGGGTACCTGGCTCTGAACATTCTCTATGTGCTGGTTGCCGCAATCCCTTCAACTTTAGAAGAAAACGTCACAATTGTTACAACTGTGGTCTGGTATTTTGTAAAGTATGCAGCAGTAGGAAGTCTTTGAGGGCTGCTCTGGCACCAGACATGAACAAACCTTATCGAGTGTGTTACGGATGTTTTTCTAAGCTGAAAAAATCGAGAGAACTATCTCCTTCTGTGCCAACTCCACGGATTAGAGAGCTTTTAAAAATGCGGAAATCTACAGATATCTCAGAAAGAGACAGCTTAACTCCAAGGTTCTTCTCAATACACTCCAGAATTTCGTCTGCTGATTCTTTATTGCATCTGGGTGAAAGAAGGCGCCACAGACGAGACTTAAAATCAGAAGTACCTAACCGCAATGTCTTCCCTTTCATGAATGGCAGTTTACAGCTTGTTAGTTCGCCATTATCCAAAAATTCTATAGTTTTTCCGAAAAGTACCAAGAATATGATGGTCAATATTCCTGGCTCAAGAGTGAGCTCTCGCGCAGCGTCTCCTGTTTCAGTAAAGTCGACTAGTCCAGGTCGATCTTACGAAGTAACACCTGAGGGATCTAAACAAATAAAAGACAGCATTAATCAAGAAATGACAGGTCTAAAGGAGCAGGTAGTTCTTTCTAATCATCATCTATTTGAGATGTAAATCACATGAAAGCAACTGGCTTCTAAACTAAAAGAAAGTTTCTATCCTCCGTACATTAAAGGTAGAACAACTTACTTCCAAAACTCGGCAACTTGAAGAGGAACTCGAAAAAACTAGAAGACAATTGAAAGTGGTCACTGCAATTGCAGCAGATGAAGCAGAAGAAAACAGATCTGCAAAGGAGGTCATTAGATCTCTTACCGCTCAGGTTTGACACTTTTCCAGACTCAACAGCGTTCCTCCTGTGTCTTATATCTATCTCTGGTTATATTGTTACTACGGTTTTTGCAGCTGAAGGAAATGGCTGGGAAAAAACCTCAAAAGGATGGTATTAGCACTAACTCAAAGCACGCAGACAAAGAGACATCAGAGACTATAACTCAGACTAGTAGACAAACACATATAAGAAGCATGGTTCCTCATGATATTCAAGCTGAGAACAACCTAACAAGTAAGAGTTTCGCTAATGGGCATAGGAAACAGAATGTAAAGGCAGAGAGGGTTGTGCAAGACGAACCAGGAGTGTATTTGACATTGATGTCTTTACCTGGTGGTGGTAATGAACTCAAGCGTGTCCGGTTCAGGTATGCTTCTTTGTCTCCTTATCATTGAATCTAGTCTCGCCTTTTTATCTAAAACTAATCAACAAAGTATGACATATACTATTTTACCTCTCTCGTTTGTCATGCTCACTAAAACTTTATGCAGCCGGAAACAGTTTACAGAAGAACAAGCGGAGAAGTGGTGGAGTGAAAATGGAGGTAAAGTGTGTGAGCGCCACAACATTCTAGATTCCTAGATTTTAAGAGACAACTTTATCAGAAAATAGAGAGACTTACAAAGATAAAGAAAAGATAGTAAATATAGAGAATAATTGAGTAGAACATAAATGCAAAATTTACATTTGGAACATGATGTTTTTTTGTTGCTGATAGTAAAAATGTTTGATGAAATTAATATATATATATATATTTTTTTTTCTAATAGTTGCTTATGATAAGCAAGCAGATACTTTAATTTTAGTTCTTGACCCTAAGAATTTGTTTGCTGTCATATCTATTTATTAAAATGGAGGTTTTTTTTTTTACAACCTTCGATTAGTAAATATTTACATAATTTAGCAAAAAAAAATTATTCTTTTAGTTCCTGATCTTTTATGTATTGCTGCCTTTTTCCAAATATCCCACGATCAACCTGATCCATTAAACACGATTAGTTGCAAAACACATGAAAGTGCAAAACCAACATTTCTCCTGCAATGCCTTTTCTTGTTTTTTTTTTTTTTGCATCTGTGGGTTCATCTATATATACTAAAAGTAGGTAATTGGGATTTCCTAAACTATTCACGTAGGCTTTAAAAAGTTTTCTATCAAAGCGCCACGTCAAATGTAACTTTATTTGCCTCAACAGTTTAGGTAACTGTTGGCGTTCCTCGAGAAATAATTTACAGCACAAGCGTTTTGATACCTATTGGCTTTACTTAACAGAGAATTTAAAGCTAATTTATTCCTCTGTTTTATTACTGCTCTTTCATTTCTGAGGCACAAAAACAACAATGGCGATATCAACATCCTTCTACTCTCTTTCGATCCTTCATATTTAGGGATTCATTTCTTATTTTCTACATATTTTTTTGTTTTATATACAGTTTGTATTCTCCTGTCGCAAGTTATTATTATTTTTTTTTTGGGAAAAGGATAGCAAAATTAACTCGAGTAAATTTGGAAACACATTATTTTTTTAAAGTTAAGGGGCGTAGCAAAGAAAAGGAATATGCGGATCGAATACAAGTTCCATAAAAAATAGGTCAACAGAAGAAATCATTTCTTGAGTCATGAAGTATTCAAGCGAAGGAGTTCTTGAGGTAATCTTCATAAGGTTTTTTTAACTGATGCTGTAATGAGATTCTATCTCTCATCCAATGTGCTAATATATATATAAGAATTTTAAGAAATACCATTTTCCATATAAACTTTTGCAAAAATACCCTCTGAATCTTGTTTTTGCAAAAATGCCCCCCACTAATAAAAAATAACGATAATACGCTCAAAAGTTTTTTATGAATTTTTTTTATAAATTTTTTTTCCACAAAAAAATATTATTTTCGGCAAAAAAATTTTTTCCCGCCAAAAATATAAATTCACAAAATTTTTTTCACTCAAAATATTTTTTTTAAATTTATAAAACTTTATAAAATATCTTGTTAAAATTGATAGATAATATTTTTATAAGTTATCTTATACTTATAAAATTGTATTAAACCAAAAGAATAATAACAAATCAAATCAAATACTCAACATTCTGAAGTAAATTTACTATTTATAAAGTTTTATAAGTTAACTTCTAAATATATTGTTTATAAAAATTTGTGCAATAAAGTCTTATAAATTTTATAAACTCTCTTATAAAACCTTATAAATTTTATAAGCTCTATTATAAAGGCTTATAAATTTTATAAGCTCTTTTTATAAATTTTATAAGTTCTCATATAGAAAATTTTATAAACTCTCTTATAAAGCCTTATAAAATTATTTTTGGAATAAATTTTGAGATAAGAAAAGTAATTTGGCGGGAAAAATTTTGGCAGAAATTTTTTTGAAAAATATTAATAATTAAAAAAAATAATTCAAAGATATTTTGGTCATTTTTCCATAATGAGGGATATTTTTAAAATACCCAAAAAATGGGGCAGTAATGAAAATATCCTTTTTTGAGGGTATTTTTGCAATTCTCCCATATATATATATATTTGTTAACAAGAGATTGGGAGAGCTCGTGATGAAACCATTCATGGACGTTATATTCAGCACAAGTATTGTCAACAATATGTGGACGACCGAGCAACTGATGTTCTCCAACTTAGGAAAGACTACTCAAGTTCATAACGCTTCAAAATAAAAAAAAAGAGAAGTGGTGAGATCATATTCTCGACTCTGTTTGGTGATTTAATTATGTTAAATCCCTTTGAAAGATTAAATTTTTGTTGTTGTTGTTTTTTTTTGGTTGTGAAATTTTTATTGTTGTTGTTATTGACTAGGGTTAGAAAGGGATATAATAAATATGAAAAACTGAAGAAGAGAAAGTATGATTTGGGAGACGTTGGACATAAAAATAATACAACCCGACTCAATAAAAATGCTAATGTGATGGTTTGTAGGTGAGAGAAAGAATTTTGGTTTGTTGAATTATTTTGTATTTTTGAGAAAACTTCGGAGTCTTCAGGATATTTCATTCTAAGTATATTTGTTTTTTTTTGTGGACAAAAGAGTACATGTTCTTATTCTATAGAATATTTTTCAAATTTATAATTAAACAAAAACCGGTCCGTAGTCTTTCTTAAAATTTTGTAACAAATCTTATCCCTTTTTGGTATAAATTCACATAGTTATCAAAAACAAAAAAACCAACGTTCCCACCACAACTGTTCTTTCCACTCTCACTTTTTTTATTACTTTCTCCTTTAAGTTTCTCATTTCTTAAACATCACGTAACCACCTTCTCTTCTTATGTCACCTGAATTCTGTCGTTGACTCCTCTCACTCCTTATGGAGCCGTTGGTGCTCTTTTTACCTCTTTGTAATTTCATCATTGTCGCAAGTATGATTAAGGAAGCAATCGAAGATTGGGGACAAAATGACAGGTGTGAAATTTTTTCTACAAATTGAATCATATCTAAAATCGAATATTGTCAAAATCATAATTTTTAATATTTAGGTTTGTTATGTTCAGGATACAGAAATGAACAATAGGAAAGTGAAGGTTAACAACTGAAATAGAAAATTACGGTAAAAGGAATGGAGGGCTCTTAAAGTCGGAGATATAGTGAGAGTCGAAAAAGACGAGTTTTTTCCGGCTGATCTTTTGCTTTTGTCATTGAGCAAAAAAGATTCAATTTGTTATGTAGAGATAATGAACCTTGACTAAGAAACGAACCTGCAAGTTAAACAAGCTTTAGAACCGACTTCGTCGACTTTAAACGAAGAATCCGATTTCAAAGAGTTGAAAGCAGTTGTGAGATGTGAAGACCAAAATGCGGATCACTATACGTGTGTCGTAACTATACATTTGGAAGAACATAGATACTATTGTCGATTCAGCAGCTTCTTCTTCGAGATTCAAAGCTGAGAAACACAAAGTATGTTTATGGAGTTGTTGTCTTCACTGGACATGACACAGAGGCCCGGTGATTGAGTATCCGAAGAATAGGAAACAAGCTCATGAGACGTCAATACTACTTGCAGCATCGTCTAAAGCTGCACGGGAATAAGTAAACAAGCCATTCGTCTTCAACGCGGCTAGAGAGTACTCTCTGTCTATCTACTATCTACTATCTCTCTCTCTCTGTGTTTAACTGCCCCTAACCCAACGGTTCATGCCTTTGTTTATGCAGATGGTTCTCCCGGGGTTAGGTCTCAGTCTTCTAAAGGCCGTAAACGTCCTAGCAAGTGGCAGAGGAATTTATCAAAGAAGCAAGGGACACTCGTGTATAAAGAAAAGAAGCCTGCTGCTGAAGAACCAGAGGTTACGCCGAAGCGCAAAAAATGTGAAGAGATTACAAAGTGTGAAGGCTCCACTTCAGCCAAGAGAAGTAATGTTGAAGCCGTTCCAGTTGGTGAACTGCCTCCGCAAGAATGAGTTTAGCAAGTTGGAAGTGTGAGGGTTTGTGGAACCCTCTGACAATTCAGATTATACGGGAAATGAGATGAGATAATTTTCCCGATTTAAGTTTCCTCATGGAGACTAAAAACTTCCAGAGATCCCTAGAATATGAGTTTTGCCATATTGTGGATCCAGATAGATTAAGTGGGAGTCTTGCGTTGTTTTGGAAGGCTGCTTATAATGTTTATATTCTATCATCGAGTAAAAATATTATAGACACTCAAGTGTGGTTGGGAAACTTACAAATCAAAACTCACGATGACTCTGGTAAAGAAGGAAAATTTATTTTTGACTCGATGATAGAATAGGAACATATCATAGAACAATTTATCTACGGTTTTCTCCCGATGACTCCGGTAAAGAAGGAAGATTTATTTTTGACAAAAGGTATTGGCGATGCTATCTCTTCAGCTTGGGTAAACTATAGCGGTGATCCTAACTGTCTACTTACCACATGGATTAGTGATTGTCGGAAAGCATTATCCAAGTGGAAGAGGAATGTTGACTGTAATTGCAAAGCTAAGATTCAGAGATAAAAGAAGCAGATTTAGGAGTAAAATACGAAAGCACAACCATATTTCACTATTCTTAAGGATTATAAACATCAGTTGGGGTAAGCTTACTCTCATGAAGAGTCGAGTAAGTTGGCTCAAGGAAGGGGACAAGAATATGAAATTCTTCAATGGTTATATAAAGAAAAGAAGGCTACAAAACTACATTCCGGTTTTCACTAATGACGAAGGATTGGATCAGCTTACCGAAGGTTCTAAGGGTGAGGTGGAAATTAAATATTTTAGGAGTTTGTTTACACAAATTTGCCTAATCCAAAAAATTCAGAATCCAAGAAAGATGTCTGATTTGCATCCCATAAGCCTTTGCTCTGTGGCTTATAAGATTATTTCCAGAATTTTAAGTCAACGACTTAAGAAGTGTCTCCCTTTGCTTATCTCTGAGACACATGGGGCTTTTATGGTAGGGAAGTTAATCTAAGACAATATTCTTATAGCATATGAGTTGATACATGCCTTAAAGACAAATCCAAGATGTTATGGAGACTATATGGTGATAAATACAGATATGTCAAAGGCATATGATAGGGTTGAGTGGAGCTTTGTGGATGAAATTTTTAAGAATTTGGGGTTTCATGAGACTTGGAGATGATGGGGATAGAGTGTATCACTTCCATTTTGTACTCTGTTATCCTCAATGGCAAGTCTCATGGTCTTATAAAGCTAGGGAGTGGGATACACCAAGGAGACCCAATATCTCCGTTCATCTTTATACTATGTGCTGAGGCTCTAATACATGTTATGCATAGAACATAGGCATAGAGGAAATCATGTAGACACTTGGGTATGGAGAACCAAGGAGATCAACCACCGGTTGAAGAGAATGTGCCTCCTCCAATCGGAAATGTTAATGGCGTAGGAGTATAAAACTGACCTCCGGGATTTGATCAACCACCAGCTGCTGCTAGACCAATTAAGGCTTTTGATGAGCCAAATCTCCGAGAAGTTCAGTATGGGATCCCTACTCCAGCTATTGCAGCTAACAACTTCGAGGTCAAGTTGATGCGAAAAGCATTTGCATACTCAAAAACAATCAATTACATTTATAAATCAACAAATGCTCAAACAATCATGTCATTGTGGAGCACTTGAGGTTTGAACCCAAGAGAATCTAGAATTGCAACAATATGATTGCAAGGCTTTGACTCAATATATAACAATCAATTCCTTTTACTTTCACTTAATCTATTTCCAAAAATATCTCCCTCTTATGCAATGAATCAAGGGTCAAGAGATTGATCTAAGAGAATGACAATATGCTAAGTATGCTCAAGAAGACAATCAAGCTCTATCTAACACAAGAAACATCAATTTAGTTCACTTAGGAATTTTATCAAACACCTTGTGTGTAACAAAACTCATAGCTTCTAGATTCAAGATATTAAGTCAAATCTAGCCTTAAGAACATCTAAATTGATAAATCTAACATCCTAGCAACAAAACCAAATCATCAAAACCCTAGATCTATCAAACCTTCAGCTCAACAAGCATAATGAAAAAGATAAAGAGAAGAGATTAAGAAGAAACTCTAGATAGATGATTTGATCTTGAAGATCCACATGAAGAAAAAAGTCTCTTGACTAATCTCTCTCCAAAGTATCAACTCTTCCTAAGAAGGTTCGATCCAACTCTCTCTAAGGATGTTTGGAAAAATATGAAAAAGTTATGTTTTTGTTTCTCACAAGACAAGATATATAAGGTCTAAAAACTAGAGCAACAAGCTCAAAAAGAAGTGGATTCAGGTTGACCCAAGACAAACCGGGTCAAGCCAATCAAAATGTGCCAAGTTTGTGTGTTTTTGGCTGGTCTTCGGGTAGATCTGGTTGCGGGTCTGGTCGAGAGGATGTCCCTGAGTTGGCAGTGCACGGCCTATGCAGGTCGTGGGTCTGGTCGTGGCTTCTCTGCGGATATTATTTCACAACCCGCGGCCAGTGCAGGTCGCGGGTTTGGTCGTGGTTGAATGACATATGTTGAGTAAATTCGCCGTACCTTTCTAACCACTTATCCAAATGACTTCAAACTACCACCAAATGAAAGCTGACTCTTGTAGATATCTTGTGTCCAAATTTCAGCTAATTCCCTTTAGGGGAATGTCTTCATACATCATCATTTTTAAGAGTTTCAGAAAGAGCCTTGGGTAGGTAAGGTCGCGGCCAGGGCATCATCACTTGACCATTCTTCACTTTATTTGCCATTTAAACCTCCAATCCAAGCTTGATTCATCCCTTACGCTCAAAATAAATCCTCCTTGATGCAAGCTCCCATCCTTATGCTCCAAACCTCATGATTCAAGTCTCCAATCACCTAAAAATACCGAAAAACACAAAAATATGCAAATGCATGACCTAATGACTATAATGCACAAAATAAACACAAAGTGACTCTAAAATGACATGATGCGTAACTAAAAGACTAAAAATGATGCTAAAATATAATGGAAAATAAGCTAAAAATCATGTACATCACAAGTCAAGCTTGATCAACATGGCTCAGAATCAGCAGTATAGTGGGTTACCTCTAGAAGACCCTTTATTGTTTTGAAAGGTTATGCAGGATGGTTAAGATGAGTAGTGTTCATGAAAACGCCATTAAAATGATCTTGTTTCCATTATCTCTTGGGAACAAAGCTTCGTAGTGGGAGAGAAATACTCCATCGGAATTGGTCTCAACTTGGGATATGGTCAAGAAAGAATTCATCATAAAGTTCTATCCCAAATAAAAGACGGCCAAGCTTAGAAATGAAATCTCAAGTTTCAAGCAACATTGTAATGAGAACCTACATGAAGCATGAGAGAGGTTGAAAGAATACACAATAAGCTTTCCTCATCATGGTGTTTTAAAAGAGAGTCTATTAGGAATCTTAAGGGTGTTAATTTGGGTTTCTAAGCCCATAGCCCATATATTAAATGGGTATGGTGTTTTTAAATCAAACCCATATGGACCCATTTATTAAAATAATTTTATATGAGTTTAAATTGGTCTACTTATCTAAGCCCATTTATTATATGAATTTTTAATTAATTTAATGGGTTTCCATTTAAACTAATGAAATCATGAAAGAAGCTCCAAATCATCCTCTTCTTCTTCGTCTCCAACGTCTCCAAATTCTCTGACGGATGCTGTTATGCCAAAGTCGTGTGTTAATATTGGTCTTGATCTCTTTAAGAGAGGACGGGTGAGTTCTAGATTTTGTTTCGAATGGTATCGTGATCGTAAGTGGAATCGTTTGAGTTGCTTTTGGGTTTAAGCTTTGTAACTTTATTAATCTTTTTGGGTTATATGATTATGTTGATCGTTTAACTTTATCAATTCACTTTGTTGTGTTGGTTTTTACTAAATAATTTTGGGATTGTGTTATGGAATTAAATGGACTTGCAACTAAATTATATCACCGTAATCAAGCTTAGTGGAGTTGGAATCGTGTCTCGTTCTAATATCATAGCAATAAAAATTTGATACTCTTTTGAGTTACCTTAAAATCTACCTTTGCCATTTGATGAATTTGGACGTAAATGTTACTGTGAGTGTCTTTGTGAAAGTATCCAACATCGTCTCTTGCTCTTGGGTTGATTTCTAATTTTTGTTTGAGTTGATATATCTACAAGGTTTAAATAGTGGGTGGTGTGTCAGTTCTTAAATTTCTTTATTCGGATTACTCTCGCAAGGTATGGCCTTTGACTATATAAGAACACTAACTTTGTTACTATCTTTATTTGTAGTTATCTTACAGAACACTAACTTTGTTACTATCTTTTGTTATTTTTACAGAATGGATTTTGAATCTCTGTATGTAATATCAATATTAAATGACCAAAACGAGGTTATTGAAATGAACAAGGAAGATGCCCAGTTCGAACAGGCAGCAGAACAAAGCGAAACTCAATCTCAACAAAGTCGTACTCAAACGACTCAAACTTCACGTAAGCGACATAAAACTAGCTGTTTGGGATGATTTTGTTTTATTGGGGTTAGAGAATGATGAAAAAGAAAGGGTTAAGTGCAACCATTGTGGTATTTAATTAGTGGTGAATAGTATATCACATGGTAATTATGGAACACTTCAGTTGAGTCGACATTTATGTACTTGTCCAAAAGTCCCTAAGAAGATAGATAGGCCCACATATGATCACAAGGTGGATCGTGAGATGACTAGTGAGATAATCATTTACCGTGATCTACCATTCTGATATGTGGAGTATGAGAAAGTTAGGACAAGAGACAAGTATCTAAATCCTGATTGCCGGCCTATTTGTAGACAAATTACAGTTGTTGATGTGTTTAGGAGATTTGAGATAGAAAAAAAAAGTTGAAAGAGGTATTTGCAGAGCATCATGGTCGAGTTTGTTTTACTTCAGATTTATGGTCGGCATGTTTTACAGTTATGGCGTACATATGCTTAACTGCCCATTTTATTGATGATTGTTGGAGGATGAATAGTAAGATCTTAGCTTTTCGAAATCTAAAATCTCCACACACCGATGAAAATATTGCTAATGAGATTATGAAGTATTTGAAAGATTGTGGGTTGAAAAAAAGGTATTCTCCATTACTCTAGATAACACTACCAATAATGATAGCATGCAAAGAATCCTCAAGGGTAGACTTCATATGATGAGTGGTAGTGGTCAGTTATGTGATGGAAAATTTATCGATGTGAGATGTTGTGCCCATATTCTGAATCTCATTGTGAAAGACAGTTTAGAATTAGCAAAAGGTGTTTTTCACAATATTCGGGAAATCGTCAGATTTGTGAAGGCATCTTCATAAAGAAAAGAGGCATTTGCTGCATTTTTAGAGAAATTGGGGATCAAAAGTGGAGCAGGTTTATCTCTGGATGTTCCTACTAGATGGAACTCTACATATGAAATATTAGCAAGAGCATTGGAGTTTAGAAAAGCATTTGTCAGCATGGAATTTTTTGACACTAACTATAAGTTTTTCCCTTCAGAGGATGAGTGGAATCGAAGAGAAAGGATTTGTGATTTACTGAAGCCTTTTAGTGTCATCAACACTCATTTTTCAGGTTCAAAATATCCAACATCTAACGTTTATTTCACACAAGTGTGGAGAATTGAGTTGTTGCTAAAGAAATACGTTGCTTGTGATGATGATGATATGAGGCAAATGGCTCAAGATATGAGCGTTAAATTTGCTAAGTATTGGGAAGATTACAGTATAATTTTAGCCATAGGGTCTGTTTTAGATCCAAGACTTAAGCTTCAGATGCTTGAAGTGGCTTATAGGAAAGTGGATCCTATTACTTGTGAGTTGAAAATGGAAGAACTTAAAGAGAATTTAGTGATGCTCTATTCAGCTTATCAGACAACCGCATCAAGTGTCTCATCAGTCCGCCTGATTTACTTAATGAATCTCCAGCTGAAGATGATTTTGATAATGTAAGTATTTTCCTTACTTGTCAATTTATTTTGGTGCATGATGATTTAACTTCTTGGTGCTAAAAGAATAGAATTTGAGATTTGGTTTCATGATTGAAGTATTTGAAATTTTAAGTTGAGTTTTTGTAACACATGATCTGTTTGAGTTAGAAAGAAGCATTGAAGCTGGGGTCAATAAGAAAAAGACACACTTGGATATTTATTTGGATTAGACAAGGCTAGAGTGAAAGTCTTTTCCAAATCTGGATGTTTTGAGTTTCTGGAAAGATAACTAACATCGACTTGGTGATTTAGCTTTGATGGCATGCGACGTTCTTAGCATCCCAATAACTACAGTAGCATTGGAATATGCTTTCAATATCGGATATAGGGTGTTGACTCCATACAGGAACCGCTTGCTTCCTAAACATATCCAAGCTCTACTTTGTACTCCCAATTGGTTGCGTGGATTTTCAGAATATGAAGGTAAAATTTTGAATTTAAAATAACTTTATAATAATATTAGTTTAATAATATAATTTTAAATTGTAGGTACAAGTGAAGATAAAGATGACATCAAAGACAAATAATCTTTTATTGTTATTGAACATAACTAGTATTGTCTTTGTACCTCTCGATAATATTAATGTTACCTTTTTTTTAAAAAAGAACATAACTAGTATCATATTTTATTTTATTTTTTGCAATTATTTTGGTTTAGTTTTTTGGGATTAATTATAATTATATGTCAAAAATATTATTTCTTTTGTTAGTTTTGAAATTTATAATAAATTAGATAATCAAATTATTTAGTTATTGTTTTATAGGTTTAAATGTGTTTATATGGGCTTATATGAGTACAAAGTATTTAAATAGGTTTAAATGAGTTAGGTTAAATGGGTGTAAAATTAAATGGGGTTAAATAGGTTTGGGGTTATATAGGGTGTGTTTTAATTGGGGTGGGTTTAAATGGGTTGGGTAAACCCAAACTAACATCCCTAGGGAATCTTCTACAGAGGAACATTTGAGATTTATAGAAGAGCTTTGGACATAGCTAGCTATGAGAGCTTTGCTAGTTTGACTGCTACTTAAGGAAAGCAATTAATAGAGAATCTTGGTCAAAGTTAAGCTTGCTATGGTGGTGACTATGATAGAAGCACAAGGGATTATGATTTGGAGAACCAAAGGTATAAAGACCTTAATGACAAGATCGACAAGTTGAGTAAGGTTTTCCTTGTGAATCAAAAAGTGGTGAACTACATTGGAGAAGTTAGTGGTGGACAAAAAGGTTGTCAAGAACCGATTTATGAAGGTAGTGAGGTTGCGCAAGAAGAATGTAGCTACTTGGAAAATCAAGGAAATTATCAAGGTAACTACCAAGGAGGTTATCAAAACTGGCCCTATAATCAAAACTATAGGAACAACAATTTGTCCTATAGGAGCAACAATGTGGAGAACCCTCAAGATCAACATTATCCACCAAGGCCACCTCAAGGAAACCCATTTAATCACCAAGACCTTACGGGAATCCTTCTCAAGGTCAATCCAATCAATGGCATCCTCAAGGTGGATCTCAACCGCAAAATGCCATGAACTTGAGACCTTCCGGACCACCGAGAGTTGACAATTATCCAAAGCCTCAAATTAGTGAAGAAGCCGACATGAGGGCCATGTTGAAACAAATTGCTAAGGGTCAACTTAAGGGACAACAAGAGACCAATGAGAGGTTGGATAAAATAAAGCGTAAGGTTGATTTGCACTACAGTGAGTTACAAGCCAAATTTGGTGAGATTTACTCTCATTTGAAGACCCTAGACAACCAGGTTTCTCATATGGCTTCCACAAGTCAAAGGCCACCAGGTAAACTTACCAAAAAAGCTGAACAAAACCCTAAGGAGTACTGTAGTGTCATAACCTCCAATGATGAGAAACAAAAGGACTTAGATGAAATTGTAAGAGCTCTTTATGGTGAAGGTAAGTCATATGATGATTGGGTTGCTGATTGTTGGGAAGAATAAAAATGGAACAAGAGTCTCAAGAGGGTTAAGAGGGCAGAAGTTGCTATGAGGAAGTTTGATAAGGTTGAAGAGGTAGTTGTGAAGAAGGATAAGGTTGATGAGGTCGTTGCTAGTGTTACAAAGGGGACTTCAAAGGAAGTACAAAGAAAGATCGAAAAGAGTTTTTTTGATGAGCTAAGGGTTAGTATTGAGAAAGTTACTGTTGACAAAGTAAGTAGACTCGAGGGAGTTGAGAAAAAGGGTAAACCATCTGAGCCTCCTCCCTATATACCACCACTTCCATTTCGGGGACGATTTTTAACAAAGACTCAAAAAGTGTGCTGTCAAGGTTTGAAGGGAACATGAACTAGATTGAGGTTCCAATGCCACATGTGAACTATTTACACGCAATTCCATCCCATGTAAGATTTATGAAAGCAGTCTTGGCTAACCGAGAAAAGATAGAGGAGCTGTTGGCAAATGGTGAAGAGCTTGATACAGGTCCACTAGAGCCTAAGGTTTTTCCTAAGGAAGGAGATCAAGGAACCTTTGTTATTCCTTGCACAGTTGGGAAGCTAGCTTTTGATGACGCTTTATGTGATTCAGGAGCAAGTGTGAATGTTTTGTCTCTCGAGATTGTGGAGAAATTAGGAGCAGCTGATATGACTGAGTACACCACCTCTATCTCTTTTGGAGACTCCTCTACCAAATATCCAGTTAGCAAGTTGGTGGATAATCCCATCAAGATTGACAATTGCATTATACCAACGAATTTTATTATTGTGAAGATGGAGAAGGATTGCAAGATACCTTTCATCTTAAGACGACCATTCTTGAGTACGTTGGGAGTAAACATTGATTTTGTCAATAAGAAGGTGGTACTTGAGAAGTTGAACAAGGAAGTCTCTTATCCTTTCTGTGGAATGATTGAGTATGTTCTGTGGAATGATTGGGTATGGTGAGTTTGGAATTGAGGCTTCAAAGATTGAAGGTGTGGTTAAGGATAGGTTCAACAAAAGTGTCTCATGAAGTTCTTAGATTAAGGATGGTACAACCGACTCTCGGGACGCGATAGTGGAGAAAAATCCACTCTCCAATCTTCAAACCGCATAAAAAGCGGTGAACAATGTCAAGCTTGAGACGTAAAACAAGCACACTTGGGAGACAATCCCATGGTATCCTTGTATATATTTCTTTTATTTCTCTTAATTTTGTTGAGTTAAGTGTGTTTCTTGTGAGGTTTTTGGTCAGGATGAGAATGGACATAAGTGGGAAAGGATTAATAGAAGTTGAGTTACAAAATAGAGGGCTCTGGAAGGTGAGGATCGACCTCAGGATCGATGGAAGAGGTTGATGGACTCTAGCGGATAAGCCGAGTCTTGATCATTTGGTCGAGAGAGATTGGTCGACATAAAGTAGCGGATTGGACGCGATCACAATGCTCGACATTGTGGTCGACGAGACGAGATCAATGTAAGTACGTGGGAGGCCGAAGCTCGACGGTATGGTTGATGGGTGCATGGACGATGGATAGCCATGAAAATGACAACATTCGGCCTGATGGTCGAGGACACGAGGCCAACGAAAAGCAACGGGAAGAGGCTCCATCGATCATTTGGTCAAGAGGCCGCGACACGATGCACGCGACTACCTAGATCAAAAACAAAGGCCATCGACCTTGAGCTCGATTGGTATGGGTCGATGGTGAGATCAAGGTAAGTTTTCTTATCTTATTTGTTATTTTGTTCTTTCCTCACACAATTTCTCACTTCCATTCATCTTCCAAATCGATTTTTCTCTCTTTTCTCACCATTTTTCATCAAAATTTTAAGAATCCTTTCCATCTCTCTAACTTTGATTCAAGTGTTATATCATATTGTTACCAGTTTCGCAAGATCTATTTCACTCTACACAACTCAAAACGTATGAAATCTCTAAACTTTTCTCCATTAAAACTCAAAGTTTTGAAATTTTAGATCTTTACATTTTAGTGAGTTTGAAATTAATTGTGAGTTGTTGAGCTTAGATTTTGTTAGAGATTGATTGGGTAACTTGTTTGGAACCTAGATTTACATACCTCATGGTCAAATTTTGAACCTTGAAAATTAGAGTTCTTGAGATGTTGATTTGTGCAATGTTGGGTAAAATTTTTTTTTTGAGGGAAATGGTTGAAATGTGCTTGAATGGATTTCTTTTGGTATAATTAGGAAGAATTGATTGTACTTTCATGTTATATCTCTTTAATTCTTGCACAATTTTCGACTTTCCATACTTTGTCTTATTAGGATTGTTGACTTTTAGTTGACTTTTCTATCCTTTGACAATATCTTGAATTTGATTGTGCATTGGTCTTTAGGGCAGTGCTTCAAGGTTTTAGGATTGTTTTGGTTTTGCTTTGAGCTAGAATTGATTATTTGGAAATTCCTTGCAATTCTATTTATTGTGCTTGATTCTCACATTTGGACTTCAAACTTTGTAGGAACAATGCCACCAAAACCTCAAGACCAATCCACTCAATGATTTAAAACTGAGAAAGGGAAAAAAAAACTCAATGGCAAACACTTCAAAGGCAGCAACACTAAAAGACAAGCCTCTTACAAAGCCAACTCACTCATCTCAAGCAAGCAAACGTGAACCAACTCCTCAAGGGTATTGGACCTTACCAACCATTGAGGAGTTGCTTGGTGGTATATCCGATGAAGACGAGACTTTATGTCATGAGTACTATGAAGAGGAGCGATGTTATGATGATCCCCTAGTCCGAAAAATCAAAGCTGCTGCTAAACAGCCATAAGATGATGGATGGGATAAGCTCAATCATGATCCCTATATCGATGAGACATATGGTGACATCCCTTATTAGTTAAGGTACCAATTCACCAACTTTTGTACATAGTTTTAGTTTTTCCTTTGCATTTTTGCCTTTTGTTGTTGAGGTCTTTCTTTCTTGTGTTTACTTTCTCACCGAGACGGTGAGAAGTAAGTCCGGGGGAGAGGACCTAGTTGCTAATGTTAATTTTAGTTGTATTGTTTTACATCTTTTGCGTATTTTTTTTTCATTTTGCATAAAATGTTTTTGAAAAAAAGACACAAAAACAAGCATATAGTTTGCATTGACATTTCATCTAAGGTTGAGTCTTTAGAAGCATCTAGATTTGCATCATATTTTTCATATTCGGTTTGGGGGATTTTCTTGCTTGAGGTGAGCAATCTCATTAGGTTATCGGTTAGTGACCATTGTGAGTTCTTTGAGTCAAAGTTGTGCCCCTTAGAAAATTGATAGATCATTCACCCGGAATTCCTATGCTTGCGCGATGTCTTGAGATAATTTGGATTGATTTCTTTAATTGAACTTACTTTGCCGATTCAAGCCCTTGAGATGCATTGAATGCTTTCATTCTTTGAGCTTAGTATGGAAAATAATTAAAGGTAATCATTCTTCAAAATGCAACTCATTCTATGATGCCTAAAATGAGCTGGGAATGTGCGTAAACCTGTACATTTTTGTGTCTAACTGAGAAAGCGGAGAGTATAACATGATGCAACCCTCTCATTGGTGTGGATCCTTAAATAGGATGTGAAGCATGCCTTTGATTGGTTGTGGATTCAAAGACCATGAGTTTGTGCTTAATTTGAACAAATATAAGAAATGAAAATTGTGCTTAATTGAATCTAAGTAGAAAATTGTGCTTGATTGAATCTAAGCCATGCTAAGTTCAAGAAGTCGAATCATATATTCTTTGATCTCAAGTTCCTTTAGAAGCCCGCACCATTAGAAATAATGAATCAATTCAAGAGCCCAGAAATTTGTTTAGGGTGTGGGATATTTTGGAATTGGATGTTAAGTGATATGAGTACATTGTGGTCCTTCTAAGAGGATGGGGGTTTACATGTGGATTACAACCATAGCTTGATGTGTTGTTTGTTTTTAGGTAAAGAATTCCCTTTCGTGTTTTCGTGTTTTCAAACCTCTTCTTCGGTGTTTAGTTTGTTTGCTTGACGACAAGCAAAAGACAAGTCCAGGGAGTTGATATATGTATTTATAGCATGTTTTTCATCATCATGTTGCATCATTATCATTCATATAGTTTGCATTTAGTATCATTTTAGTTTTCATTGTGTATAATTGATGCATTAGAGTCCTTAGGTCATGCATTTGTATATTTTCTTGTTTTTGAATCTGTATAGGTGATTGGAGACATTAACTTGGAAGTTTGGAGCTTATGGGACGAAGCATGCATGCAATGGGATTGGATTTGATCAAGAAGGATGGAAAAATGAAGATTTGGTCTTGGGATCGACCATTTGATCAAAGCCAAGGGTCGATCGTAGCACGTAGACAAGGTGGCCTCGACTCGACGAGTAATAAACACAAGGACGTGCATGAAGGAAGGCTCTGAACGTGCAGCCTCGACCATTTGCTCGACCCAGGGAGGTCAAGACACCATTCCACGCAAGAGACCACCTGCGGCCCGACCATCGACCAAATGGTCGATGGCCGCAGCCGACCATCGACCAAATGGTCGATGGCCGCAGCCGACCTAGCCTCTACGCACGACCCACCCGCGAACTCACCTCGATCGTCCATTTGACCACGACCTGATCGATGCCTAATGTCCTGCATGACCCGTCTGCGAACTCACCTCGACCGTCCGTCAGACCGCGACCCGATCGATGTTTCATGTCCTGAATGACCCATCCGTAAACTCACCTCGACAGTCCATCCGATGGCTGCGTCCGATGCTTCTTCCTGGTTGACCTACGTCGACCATTTCTCCGACTACACGATGCTCGACCACAGACTCACATGGACACTTGACAAGATTTTCATGGTTTGACCCGGTTTGTCCGGGGTCAACCCAGTTAACGTTTTATTGGTTTTAATCCTAATCCTTAGGGTATAAATATAAGCATTCAGAACATTAGACCAAGCTTAGCCTCTTTTTCAATTTATGCTTTAATTTCTCAAGTTTCTTTTGCTTAGCTTCAAAAAACAATTGGGAGAGAGATTTGAGAGAAAACTTTGAGACCCTTTCGGATGATTCATTTTGGATCATTTCTTTGATTGCAATTAAAGAATCTCTTTTTTAATCTCATCTTCATTTCAATATATTCATCTTAATCTCTATTGTTTGCATTTTTGATTTCAATATGTGTGAGTAGTTTCATCGAATGGTTTTAGGATTTGGCTAGATCTGGGGTTGGGTTATTGTTCATTGATGCTTAGGTTGGTAGTTTTCTTCTATTTAGGTGTTCATAGCTTGATTCATCTTGATCACATGAAGAATGATGTTAGGAAAATCATAGCCCGAGAGGTGTTCGATGAAATTCTCGAGAGACCTATTTTAGAGGTATTCTTCCTAGGCTTTCGAGAGATGATGTCTTGGGGATTCGTGGTCTTAGTGAACTGGTTCTTAATGCATTCTAAGCTTTGAATTGGCAAATGAGAGTTTAGCTTAGTTCATTGCTTAGAATAGGGTTCATTGTCATGAGAGTGGGATGTACCATCATTGATTGTTTTGTCTCATGCCATAGGCTGTGCATTAGTAAAACCTTGTTGCATCTTTGTTCAATTTTCTTGCCCAAAAATCAATTTCCTTTCCTATTTCCATTCGTCTTTTAATCCTGATATTTGCTTGTTTTACTTGTGCTTGGCTAGTTTAAGTTTGATTTTATTTTGGTTTATGCTTGTTGCTTGGTTTATGCTTTGTTTGAGTTTGATATTGCTTCTTTTGTTTGTCTCAATCATCAACATGATCCCTCTAACTTAGTTTTGGATTCTCTTAGTCATATTGCTGCCAATTCTAGGTTTTCTTGGGCTCGATCCTCAAGTGCTCACAACGACATATTTGTGGTGCATTTGTTGAAATTTTAATGGTGTGTTTGCTTAACAAATTAGCACTCATCAGCTTGCAGTAAAGAAATAAGGTGGTGAGAGGAGATAATCCACAATATACTACATAATCATATAAGCCAGCATTTTCCAGGTGACAGTTCCAATGGTTCATCTAATATGTATTCAATGTTTTTCTTACTGCAAGCCTGCATTTTCCAGGCTTGAAGTAAATAAATAAGGTGGTGAGACGAGATAATCCATTGGTCATATGATTCTAGTTCCATGTCCTAAACTTTTCCTGGCACTAATATTTGTGTCTTTTTATCTAGGGACTATCTCCTCTGTATAGACGGTTAGCTTCCCTATACACATGTGAAACACGGACTATCCCATTCCTAGATAGAAAGCCATGGCACAAACGTACCAGGAAAGTCAAAGGGTGAGGCTTAGAATGTACCTTATTGCACATACAAAGAAAAAACGATTGTTTAAAAAGGATAATCACATCTCCTATTAGTCTAGTTTTAGTACGGCCTTTCAATATCTCCTACTGACTTTGGCATCAAGATATTTTATACCGCAACTAGATTGGCATCCCAGCATGTTTGGCTCAACATTTTTCATCGATGTCGTGATGTTGTAACCAACCGCTATCAATGTATTTCTACGGCTAACGTAAAAAGGGGTACATGTCAAATTCAAAAGTGACCTGATGTGTCTCATATTTAGCCTAGTTTTCATCTCATATTAGCATCATTTTTAGTCTTTTAGTTGCATATCATGTCATTTTAGAGTCATTTTGTGTCTAGTTGTGTATTTTAGTCATTAGGACATGCGTTTGCATATTTTTGGTGTTTTTTTGGTCTTTTAGGTGAATAGGACCATGAACTAAGGAGATTGGAGCTTAAGTGAGGAATGGGGATGATTGGAGGCTTGGACAATGCATTGGAAGGGAAAGGAATTGAAGATTGGAGGAGACAAGGCCGCGGCCGTGACCCGTCTCGCGACCTGCATAGGTCGTGGGTACGCACATACGGGCATACGTACGTACATCCGTATTGTCACCCGCACGGAGGATGCATCACCCGTAAGGTCGTCCGCAAGCCCATCCGTGGGTGTTCGTATTCGCGACCAGACACGCGACTGGACGAGTCACAGATTACGTCCGACCCATCCCGTGACCTACCCTCTCGACCCGTGAGGGTCGAGACCTGCTATCCGGACTTCGGCCAGCCACTCGCGACCCGTCCCGCGACCTAACTGACCTGCGACCATCATCTGCAGGACACACGCGACCTAGACCGCGACCCACCCAGGCCGCGGCTAGCAACTACTCTCGACCCAGGTTGCGACCCGTCCGGGTCGCGGCCACGTGAAACAAAAAATTTTTTATTTTCGGTTTTATGCAATTTTAGCCGGTTTGTCCCGGTTAATGGGTCATTTTAAGTGATCAAAAACCCTAATCCCATGTGTATAAATACATGGTGAAGGGATCAAACACAGAATGCCTTTAATTTAATATAGTTTTTAGATCTAACATAGATTTCTCTTTAAGTTTTGTCAAGCACTTTGAAGATTGTAGAGAACAAACTTGGGATCCCTTTGGGTGACCATTTTCGTGGTCATTTCTTAAGTGATTAAGAGTCTCTTGTTCATTCTCTATCTATTTTCATTATGTTTTGCTTGTTTAAGTTGTTTGTTTGCATAATTATCATGAGTGAGTAGTTGCTTAGAATGGTTTAGGCTTTGGCTAGATCTAGGGTTGGGTAATGGTTGATTGATGCTTAGGATCATTAGATCCTCCTATCTAAGTGTTCTTAATGCTAGATTCATCTTGATCACACGAATTTAGATGCTAGGAAAATCATCGCCCGAGAGGTGTTTGATGAAATTCCCGAATGACCTATT
>OVAX01001196.1:0-51398 GCA_900406405.1 Lepidium africanum
TTTGCACCCACCGTTCACACATGGAAAAGAGCTACTAGGAGATACGACGATGGTGGAGTGGTCCCAACTTATGCAGTCGAAGGAGTTCCTGATATCTTCTGCTTTATTGGTCGTCTCAGTAGGAAATTGAAAGAAGTTTGGTGGAGTAGTCCCGTCGACCGGCACGCGGTACACACATATATACTTCTGAATTGTACTGAAGTGCTCCCGTTTGAAAGGTATATATATGTAAATTAGTTCTATATATTTAATTTATGTGTATATTATTACTTAATTAACATATATCTACACGTTTAGTCTATTTGTAAGTCAAGGAAAAGAAACTATTGAAGGAATTTCAGACGCTGAAGTACTCAAATAGAAATATATGCACTTTGCAGTCTGGTTGATGGGGCATGTGAAAATTAATTATTTCATTATGAGAATTCTAATTAAGATATAAATAATTATGTTTAATTTAACCATGTGTGTAGATTTACCATGATAATCCATTTTATCCACCATGGTTTCATGATTTGATTCAAGGTCCTCTTGCAAAGATAACAATGGCACCCATGTATTTCACCAGAGGATACACATTTCATACCTTTAAATATGGTAAAAGGCCGACAACCACCAATTGGGGAGTATGTGTGAAGGGTGAAATAGATTTCTATGGTATCTTGCAAGAAATTTATGAAGTGGAATTTGTAGTTGGGCTGAAATGCGTGCTCTTCAAATGTGACTGGTTTGATCCCGTAGTTAACAGAGGGGTTCAATGCAGCAAATTTGGAGTTATGGATGTAAACGCGAGGAGAAGATACAACAAATTTGAGCATTTCTGCTTAGCATCACAAGTAAAGCAAGTTAGCTTCATTCCATATCCTAGGATCGAAGAATCCGAAATCGCTTGGTTGGTGGCTATTAAAATCACTTCCCATGATCAAATTATTAGAGCTGGAGATTTACCCTTGCAAGAAGAATCATGTACGACTATATATGCACCCGATGAAGCTATAGAGCAAGTTCTGCTAATTGATCCGCAAAACCGAGAATACAAAGATCTCTCTGATGATGCTGCCGACGAGGAACGTGATGAATTTGATGAAAGTGATGATCAAGGTAGTGGAGAAGATAGTAATGATGAAGGATCTGAATGATTGTTCCGCATATGTATGATAACATTTTTTAGATGTATTAAGTATGCCAATTTAAAGTGAGCAAGTAATGTATCAAGGAGTTTTTTATCGTATTGTGCCGCATATAAGAATTACAATTCAAACTTAATTATAAAAATTAGAATCTCAACAAACCGAACTCATAATATCAACAAACGGAACTGTAAATCGACAAACCGAACATAATCTCAACAAACCGAACATAATCTCAAAAAACCAAACTTATAATTTTGACAAACCGAACTTATAATCTCAGAAAAAAATTAATTTTATAAAATTTTGATTTAATTTATAAAATTTCAGTTTCATCATAAATAGATTGTAAACGTTAGAAGTTAGAACGACGTCGTAACGTTACAACGATTTTACGATGAATTACTGTTTCGTCATAAAACAGTTGTAACGTTACGACATTGTTACGACGTCTAACATTTACAACCTTTTTATGACGAAAAAATTAATTTTATGAAATACTGATTTAATTTAGAATTTAGAAAATGTTTTAAATTTGTAAAATTTATAAAACTTAAAAAATATTTTAAATTTTAAATTAGTTTATAAAATATCAGTTTCGTCATAAAATGGTTGTAAACGTTAGGCGTCGTAACAACATCGTAACGTTACAACGATTTTACGACGAATTACAGTTTCGCTGTAAAATCATTGTAACGTTACGACGTCATTACGACACCTAACATTTACAATCTTTTTACAACCAATAAAATTAATTTTTTTTCAGAGATTATAAGTTTGGTTTGTTGAGATTATGTTCGGTTTGTTGAGATTATGTTCGGTTTGTTGAGATTATGTTCGGTTTGTTGAGATTATGTTCGGTTTGTTGAGATTATGTTCTGTTTGTCGAATTTATGTTCGGTTTGTTGAGATTATGTTCGGGTTGTTGAATTTAAGTTCGGTTTGTTGAGTTTATGTTTGGTTTGTCAAAATTACAAGTTCGGTTTGTTGAGATTATGTTTGGTTTGTCAAAATTATAAGTTTGATTTGTTGAGTCTGTTCGGTTTATTGAGTCTGTTTGGTTTATCGAATTATAAGTTTGGTTTGTTGAGATTATGTTCGGTTTGTTGAGATTATGTTCAGTTTGTCAAAATTATAAGTTCGGTTTGTTGAGATTATGTTCTGTTTGAAAAAAATTATAAGCTCTGTTTGTTGAGTCTATTCGGTTTTTTCGAATTATAAGTTCGGTTTGTTGAGATTATGTTCGGTTTGTCAAAATTATAAGTTTGGTTTGTTGAGATTATGTTCGGTTTGTCAAAATTATAAGTTCGGTTTGTTGAGTCTATTCGGTTTGTCGAACTTATAATTTTGACAAACCAGACTTAATCTCAGCAAACCAAACTTAATCTCAACAAACTGAACATAATCTCATCAAACCGAACATAATCTCAACAAACCAAACATAATCTCAACAAACCGAACTTATAAGTCGACAAACCGAACTTAAGTTTGACAAACCAAACTTATAATTTCAACAATCCAAACTTATAATTTCAACAAACCGAACTTATAATTTCAACAAATTGAACTTATAATTTACGGGTTTTACAAAACTGAACAATGCGTCGTAAACGCGTTGTAAACGCTATAATCAAAATTCTATATAAGCCCATGCCACCGTTTCCCTTGCCATTTCCTCTCTTCTCCTTCTCTCTCTAAGGTTAGTTTTCTCTACATTCTCTCTAGTTTTTTTTTATGGTATTAGGATAGATGAAATTAGGATAGATGTGGGATTAGTATAGATGGAATTTAGTAATTAGGATGGAATTTAGTAATTAGGATGGAATTTAGATATTAGAATATAATTAAGAATTTATGTTATCGTAGATTATTGATTCATTAATTTTTTTATTATTGTAGATTTATCTATGGCTCCCCGTAAGCATACACGACGTGTCCACTACAGCAACATGATTCATGGCACGACATCGTCGTCGAGTTTTGCTGGAACGTCGACTTCTTCGATGATACCCGAGACACAGTCACAGACTGCCCCGTCTCGTCCACAGTCAGTACCAGAGCAGCATCATGATGAGACCGTCAGCCCTTAGCCGGTTACTGGAGCTATTCATCCAGATCTCATTGTACCTCTGGATGCACCCTATTCACAGTATACGGTGGAGGATATTCTCGTACATGGAAATCGCGCGAGTTTGAACACAACATATCGATCGACCTACTGGTACTTATTGGTAAGTAAATTATTTAATATTAATTTTCTATTTTTAATTAAAATTATTTCAAATTATATATTTACTAATTACAATTTTTTTATAAAATTCAGATTTGGTGTGGATATTAAAGTGGGGCGAAGCATTACGGAGTGCATCAAGAGCTTTTTTGTCGAGGCGACCCCTAACTGGACATCGACACCACACTACATTCGTGTAACGTAGTTTAAGATTTTGCTGTAATTACAAATTTTAAATTTTAATTATTATTTGTTTCATTTAATTAACTTATATAATTACTAATTAATCCTAAATCCTTTTTTTTTTAAAGCAACGTTGGAACTGGAACGTCTCCATCATCGAGACCATCAAACATTAGTTCAACAAGAAAGCCAAGAAGTGGCTTTGTAACACTGTCTCTGACTGGAAGACAGATTGGGAGGTGAAAGGAGATGACGACAAACCTAGCTTCATGACAGCCGCAGTTTGGGAGGGCTTGAAGAATTTTTGGATAGAGCCCAATTTCATGAAGAAAGCTACTCAGTGTTCTGCTTCTCGGAACACGACTGGTCCAGACGGTTTGTCGCTCGCTATGCCTCACACTGCTGCACAGACTCCTTTTGGTGGAGTCGCTCTACAGATGGTAAGTTGTTTTATTTAAAATTAAAATATTTAGTTCATTTAATTTTTAATTACTTAGATATTTAACTAAATTTTACAATTTATAGGCTGAAGAGTTAAAACATGTTCTTTCTCTTCCGGATTTGTTCGCGCGGACTCATAAGAACAAGTCCGGAGTTTTCGTCGATGCTAGATCGGAGAGGCTATATAACGAGGTTATAGCTGCTGTTCAGGAGCGTCAGACTCAGCTTTCCCAGGAAACCTCCAATGGTACACCCGTGAAATTGACCACTTCAGAAGTTGACTCTATTTATAAACAGGTAATTAGTTAATATAAATTATTAAGTATTTAATTTCAATGTTGAATTATTTATAGGTAATATAATTAATACTCACATGTTTATCGTTTTAACTAGATTGCTTCGAAGAAAAAAGGATGGATTCTTGGAGTAAGATCCGCGCAGGATGTCCCAAGAGTCACTTCTTCTTAGGGGACAGCTCTCTCCATTTTCAGTTGACAGCTTCACGTAACAAAGTAGAGGAGCTAAAGCAATCGACAACTGAGTTTAAACAATGGACGGTTCAGCAGTTTGAAGCAATGGAGTCGATGTTCGATATTTTGGTTGCGCGCAATCCCCATCATATTTAGGCATTGGAGCATAGACGTCAAAACATGGGGCTCCGGACTTCAGCTCAAAGAGATGTCGATTTAAATGAAAGAATGACTCAGGAGCAAGAAACCCGTAGTACGGATTTGTTTAACAAAATTTTACAATAAATATTTGTAATTTTATTGTTTTTGTAAAAACTTTTAAAATATTTTATAAATATTATAAAATCAAACTTTAAATTTAAAAATTTTCTAAATTTTAAATTAAATCATAAAATATTTTATAATTTAATTTTTAAAAAATAATTTTCCGCTTCGTCCTTAATTAGTCGTAAACAATATTTGTCCCCAATTCGTTGGGAATAATTAGTCCATAATTTGACATAAATTTCCGTCTCTAATTAGTTGTAAATCAAGTCGTCCTTAATTCGTTGTAAAATTATCCGTCCCTAATTCGTCCCTAATATAGGAGTTGTAAATTGGTCGTAAAACAAGCCGTCCCTAATTTAGCGTTGTAACTTCATCGTAAAAGTGACGACGTTACTTCGTCATTAATTTTACGACATATTAACGTCGTTTATTTTACGAAGAAGTTACAACGTTTGTATTTTTTCGCAAAATTTACAACGCTTTTACGATACAAAGTTCACGACGAATTTACAATGACTGACTTCTCTTGCAATTTTGGCAACGAATTTACGACGAGAATCCTGCTACGACGAACAGTATACAACGAAACTCATTTCGTCCCTAATTCGTTGTAAAACTTATTAACAACAAATTAGGGATGAATATGGGCGTTGTAAACCCTATGTATTCTTGTAGTGAAAGAACCATTCATATGGATTTGGACTCTTCGAAAATTTTGATTTAATATACTATTTAGCATAGTTTTATAAGTTTGATTATGTTACATATCATTATAATTTTGCAGGATTACTTTTATTAATTTTCGGAAACAAATGATAAAGTTTCTAAACAAGAAGGTGGTTTATGATTTAAGACCCTAGATGAATTTAACTCGGCTCTATCAGCAAAATAGATGTGGGGATTATTAGATAATCCAGTTCCATTATTTTCTAAGGTCATGAAATGAAGATATTATAAGAATAATTATCCTATGGATCATAATAACACATCATCCCCATCGTTTGGCTAGAGAAGCATTTCTTTTGGCTCGCTCTTTGGTTAGCAAGAGCATTATACATAATATTGGGGATGGAAAATCGATTGCTATTTGGAGTGACCCATGGATTCTAGATGTCATTTCACGGCCAGCTATAGGTATTGGACCTAATAATTACCTAGATCTCACTATAGATCAATTTATTGATTCAAACACCTGTTCCTGGCGGGAGGTTTTATTAAGACAATTTCTAGAGCCATCTGACGTTGCCCTGGTCTTAGGAATAACCTTCTCTAGTGTTCCAAAGCCTGACTATTGGGGCTGGTATTTCACCAAAACGGGTAGATATATAGTTAAATCTAGTCACCACACTGAAGAGATGTAGTCATTTCTTCATGTAGGACACAATGGTCCAAATTTTCAAGCACTACAATCTCAAGTGTGGAAACAGGACTGCCCTCAAAAACTAAACATTTCATTTAGCAAGCAATATCTGGTTGTACAGCAAATAAAGACAACTTGAGACATCGTGGCATAAACTGCGATACTCAGTGTAGTCGATGTGGATTTGATGGAGAAACAATTAATCATTCTCTTTTTGAGTGCCCTCCGACAATTCAAACTTGGGCTCTCTCAATAACTCCTTCGACAGTTGATGTATTCCCAGGAAAATCGATTTGGTCAAATGTTGACTATCTTTTTTGGCGCATATCTGACAATTTTAATATTAATACCTTTCTTTGGATCATTTGGCATATCTAGAAAGCTCACAATGAATATTGTTTTTCAAACACAAATAAGGATCCAAGGGGTATTCTTTGAGAGGTAGAGGTTGATGCTGCAACCTGGTTCACTGCAAAAAAAAAAAGATAAAGCAACAATGCAAAAACCTGGGTTGGTCAGCTCGTCACTGCTATGCAGGTCGATCATCAGATCGGGTGCTATCTCATGTTGCCTCTTTGATCGATTGATCTTTGCCTCGGTCGATCGATCACTATGCTCTGCTCATTTTCTCACCAAAAACAAAAACCAAACCAAACGAAAAGTTAAATTAAAAACGGAAAAACTATGAGAATAAAAACTACTTAATAGTGGGTTGCCTCCCACTCAGCGCTTGTTTAGAGTCATTAGCTTGACTCACATGCCACTTGGATGGCGGATTGACTCTTGGGAGGAATGTTCACTCCCTTAGTCGTCTTTTCGTTCATGATGAACTCCTTCAATTGTTCATCTTTCATGTGGAATTGAGCTCATATAGTATCCAGCAATACTATAGTTCCATCAGGTTGAATCTCCTTCACAGAATATGGTCTTGAAGTCTCAAGTCCAAGCCTTTCTATAAAAGCCTTAAGATACAAGTTTTGAACAATAAATTCAGAGCATTTATCAGACTAATATTCAAGGATACATGTGTCGTCATGCTCAGCTGAATCCTCTGCTAGCTCGCAATAAACACTGAACTCTTTGTCTGACTCATACTCGAATTCACAACTTCCCAAGTTCTTAGAAACCGAAACTTCATATTCAGAAACTTTTCCCTTCTTCGTAGAGGTGTTGAGCATTCCACATAGGTTACCAGTTGAAGCTCTAATTGGGTAAGAGACTTCCTTGTCAATATTTTCTAGCACAATACTCTTGTTAGGGAAGTTGATTTTGGCTCCCACAGTATTTAGAAAAGGTCTCCCTAACAATATTGGAACTGCTCCTCCTCTAGCCATCTCAACCATAGCGAAATCTGTTAGAACTCTGCAGTTTCCAACCAGAAGGGTGAAGTCAACTAACCTTCCCCTTGGGCTCTTAGAAGTAGTGTCTCCAAAAGTGATTCTAATTCAAACTATACCAAAAGTGATTTGAGTAAAAGACTAACAACTTAACAATTTTCAAATATGATTAAAAACATCAAGCATCGGGTATTCATTAGGAAATAGAAATCTAATCAGGAAAACTATTCAGGAACTCTTAAGCACGATTCTCGGCTTGAACATAAGAATCTAATAAATCCACTGTCGTGGTATCTACTACTCTATAAAGCAACCTAGAAATCCTAACTATCGTTGGTTCTAAGATGCAATTAGGCCTTAGCGAATTGGTTTAACTATCCACAATTAATCCTAACAATCAATTATTGTTGGTTAAGTTCAATTGCTCATCTATACTAGTTCAGGAGTTTAACAAGCTTTTGGAAAGTAAACACCCTAGAATCATAGATTAGGTGATCAAGCTAATCAAAGCATCACACATAAGCATAGATGGAGAATCTCTAAAAATCAATCCTATTTATTCCCCAATCATTGATTTTTAAATTCCTAGAAACCCTAACACTGACAATGAAACTACTCAGACATAACGATGATGGAAAAAAAAGACATGATGAAGAGAAACATGAATTTGCAATTAAATTAATAAAAAGGGTTCAAAAATCTTCTCAAAAGTATGGAGAAAATCTTCTCCCTGCTTACAAAGAACTCTCTAAGCCGTAATAGAATCTATGTGTGTCTTACAAAAAATAGAAATATGCTTTTATACTTCCTAAATCTCGCATGTACAAAATAGAAAAAATTAGGTTTTATTCCTCGCTGCTTCGTGGATCAATTGATCAAAGGGTTGATTGATTGATCATGGTTGATTGGTCGATCTCCCAAAGATCCTGGTCAATCACAAGGTCGGGCGCATCTTTCTTCGAACAGCTTGATCAATCGATCCATGAATGGAAGGTCGATCTCAAGGTCGATCGCACATCTCGCTGAGGAGAATGATCGATCAATCGTAGGGTTGATCGATCGATCAAGGGTCTTCTGCTGAAATTCTAGAAACTGCTCCGCTTCATCCCAAACCATGCTGCACGAGTATAATCCGAATTTAAACCTGTTTTTCACATGAAAAGACTCTAAAATGCAAACAAACATTATGAAAATATGCGAATTAATGAGCTTAAAACCGATAAAAATGAGGTATATCAGTCCCCAGTTTGGTCATCTGTTGCACACCCCACTTCTACTAATTCAGGGTTCACAAGATATCAGTGTCTCGTTGATGGATCTTGGAGGCCATGGATGTTTACTCAGACCTTGGATATATCTCTTTTCCAGACTCTTTTGAGGGAAGTTGTATGGCATCACGCGATATTAGACGGAGTCTCTTTGCGTTGAGGTGGTGCTTTGGACCATGGAATATCTCATTTCTCTCCATCAGACAGAAGTTGAGATAGCGATAGATTACGCAGATGTTTTATAGATCTTCACCTCTTGCTCAGACTGGCCAGCTTTTAGACCTTATCAGGAGGAATTCACTAGGTTAAGAAGCCCTTTTAGATCATTTTACCTCCATACAGTCCCTATATAGATTTCTGAATCATAGAGCATATGCTCTTGCTTGCATTGTAAAGTTACCATCACTTTTATGAGTTATTATTAAATTTCAGAGTTGACAAAAAAGAAGATAAAGTTACAAAAAAATTTGCATTTCCAAAGGGTTTTTGTTCTGCAATCAAGCATTATCACATTTTTAAGAGTAAAACCGAGTAAAGATTTGATGAATATTTTGAATGTTAAAAAGTAGCGGAATTACATTTTTCGAAATGTGAAAAATATGAATAAATGATATACCATTCACTCGATTCATACATCCAATCTAGAGTTTTTTTTATATAAATAATATACGGGTAAAGTTATTGGATACATTATTTTAAATACCTGACCCTATATATCCACTAAGAGGACGAAGAGGTTTATGATCAATTGGAGGTCATACTTTAATTGCAAGAAATGAATAATTAACGAAAGCAAAAACAAATAAAGGTCATGTCTCCATCATGGCTTTATGATGTCATCTAATGTGTATCCCATTCTCTTCTTATTCAACATTGTGTTCTCTTTTAATATTCTCCACTTAAAAATAATTATTCTCCAGATTTTGATTTAATTATCTAAATTAGATATGGATAAGTTAGGTATATAAGTCCTTTTCAACATACACAATGCCCTGACTAGATCATATGTAATTTAACCAATGCATGAAACAACCCTTTAGTTCATTCGCATAAGCTAATTAACAAGCAGAGCAGATTGCTATAGAATGAAGATATAACCAAGCTTAATTATTAAATACCAAAAGAATAAAAAATGTGCTTTTGACAAAAAAATCAAAATTATGAAAATATGAAGCACTCACATGGGACACGGCGATGGGAATGAACCAGCCTCTTCCTCCTCACTACTTCATGTCATTCCCTAACATGTTGGCCTCTCCGCAATGCCTTGACCCGTCAAGAGTCTTTGTTTGTGGATTCGTGCATGATACAATCCACAAACAAATGTAGCATAAAGAAACTTAGCTCCAATCTAACGTCTTGTGGTAGGGGATAGATCTGAAAAATTACCACGTTCGCATTTTCCATTTTCGTGCTGCATGAATCTAAATCACATTTCTTTGGACATACCATACACAGATATGAGCATATCTAATGGCCTATTTGAATATCCAGAGAAAGTCTATTATACTCAAATAGTTCATCCCTTCCCATAAGGTCTATGAAACCCTGAGTCATCAGAAAAAAAATGTTGGTTTTTGTGCTAAAATATGAAGACTTTTTGTATTTTAATGAAAAGATTAGCTGAACTGTAAAGGTTCAGAAAAACTATCAAAACTGCAGATGAATTTTCAAAGGTGGCCAGTTGGTTTGCGCCTGATTCGAATCCCACCCAATTCCAGTTAGAGAACTTAGGCTATGAATCAGATTTTGTCGATCTAATGATTACTTGTTGACAAAAAAAAACTTCAAATGAATTTCTAAAGGTCTCCATTATATATGAAACTGAAAACTTTCCAGCTTCAGAAAATGAATATGTAATTATGAATGTAATGTTTTTGGTTTCGCAGACAATTTAGACTTGAATATTTTGAGGATTAGGCTCACAAGTCATAAGAAGAACACTGAGAAACTCAATATCTTGTTATCGGACGCAAGCATAACAGAGAATTGCAGAAATTTGTATGTATGAGACCAAGTTGGGTAGACAATACTAATAGCCTCCAATTGTGTCATTTCTACAACTTCAACTTTTGAAATTTTACTTCTTAATCATCATAAGCCTCGGAAGCAGTCAAAGATTCAACAAGTAAAGTTCTCTTCCTTTAATAAGAAGAAATTAAATAAAGAGACCTAGTTTTCATTTCTTTTTTTAACAAACATAGCAAACAATAGGCCAAATGCAAACATGATTGGCCAAACTGAAAATTTGATAGGAGCATCAACATTATGAGAGATGAATGAAAAGTTAATGGCAGTGGCTCAAAGCAATCCAACCATGTGTACAAAGCTACCAAACATGTTTGATCTTTGAGTTGGATAGTGAAACCAAGGAATGGGCCAAGTCCATTTCCACACAACCCTCTCGACTCTGCCTTTGTGTATGAGATCTATGAGGCAAAGTAGACAAGAGAACAATAACATAAACATTGCAGCCAAAGCATATGTAGGTTTATGACTAGAAGAGATCTGGTCGCAAACAGAGGAAGGTATTTCCAACATGAAGTTGGTGATGACTAAAGGCCATTCAATAAAAACCTATTTGGAAAACAAGACAAAGAAGTTTCATCTGAATCATATATAGCCAACAAAATTATGAGCTGCAAAAACTTTAAGACTGTGAATTTGAAAGACCTTTGTTCTTGAGGCTCTTAAGGAGTTTGATCTCAATGTCCCGAGCTATTTCATTTACCAACATCTCCTCATCTCTGGCAAAGGAAACACAAAATAAGCAAATGTGTATATGTAAGTAAGAGTAGACATTGTAGCCTTAAACAAACTTGGTTACTCAAGCCTAACTCAATCGGTAATAAGTTATGGACTTCCAACTTAAAACTAATCAGCAATGCGTGGATTGACCCCTTAGACCATATATATTAGACTCGAATGATCTCAACTTTCGATGTGGGATATCAATGACATTCTAAAAATTTGATCAGATTAATGGTTAATAGTAATACCTCAAAGAGGCAGTACTCCAGGCAGGGAGATTAATGGCTTGAGTAAAACCATCTCTCCATGCTTGAAACTGCTCAGCTTTATCTCGTCGCTTAGCAAAAACATCTCCAAAGCGTCCTGTCTGATTTTCAATGTCGAGAGGATCAACATAGTAAAGGACAGGTATCACAATCTGACCAAACTTCTCTTTGCATTTCAAGATGGCTACAACATCTAAACACCATTTGGAATCCCCAAAGTTTTCTGAGAACAAAATCACTGAAACTTTCGATACTTCGATTGCTTTTAACGATTCTTCATACCTAACATCGATTGGTAATTCGTCATATACGAAGGTTTTAATCCGTTTTCTACGTAGACAACCACTGAGATGGCTTACGAAATTGTCACGAGTGACTTGAATTATATTTTTATGTTGTTTACATATCTATCTTTCTTCTTATCTTAACCATTTTTTTAATCATTGTTACTTGACCAATACCAATTTTTGTTTCTCTGATCCAATCTTTGAACTTGTTTACTGTTTTCGAGAAACTCTTTTATTTACTAAACTACAAATATTATTCACCTTTATACTCTTTTACTCAATTGCATCTTCAATCTTTCTTTGTAGCTCTTGGAAGTATGTGAATTTAATACTGCAATTTATTTAGATAATAACATGCCAACAAACACGGATCTACTTGTATTGACTTTCATGTACCTTAAAAAAATTACCTACAAACTCTTCTAATTTGAAATGACCGTATTTATGAGGTGATTCTTGGAATTCAAACAAGCAAAATGACTGATTTGGAAGCAAAACATGACTAATTACTACCACAAAAGCCTTTTTCCAGATTGTTATTACTATATAGATTTGTCTGACAATTTTGGAGTTTGTATTCTCAACTTCTTAACTTGACCAACATCAACTTTGAATTTCAACAGAAAGTAACATACTAACATGAGAAGATACTAAACTGACCACTGAAAGTGACCTCTAAGAGCAATGTGATACATTTTTACAAATCAAGGTTTAAAGTAAAGTGCTTTGACATAAGTTTTACAATGGTACTTTAGAAGGAGTACCAGCTTCTCGCGGATACTTTTGTGGGGTTGAATGATCTTTACGACAAACAACCGTTGTTCGTTGCCCAAATGGGCTATGTGAATCCACTGCATCACAAATTCGCAAAGTTTGATTATCGAAAACCATAAATGAGAAATCTAATCCATGCATTCATAGTTGTATTGCAAAGGTTTTCTCTTTGAATAGTTATCTTCTTCAGTAAGTACCTTTGTTTATAATGTTCGATTTCGATAAGAGACATGTTTAAGTGTATCTTCGGCCAAAACTTGTGAACTGTATATATAGGACCAAAAGAAAACATACCTGAACTGATTTGTAATACGGAACCACCTAACAAGCGAACTGCATTGTCTGCATTTTGAACTTCCTTCTGTTTTTGACAAAACCATGAAACATTTCAGTTATGATAGAACTGATGTCAAGACTGGATAAGCTTGTATGCAAACAAAACATGAAGTAGCCTGAAGTAGATTAAGTACAAAGTAATATCATAAATGCTTATAATCAAAAACAATTAGTCACAAAATCAAAACTCTTACCTTAGGGTCGTGACCCTTAGCAGCTACAAACAATCCACCAACCCGGACCAGAGGAAGACAATATTCGGCTAAACATTCATAACAAACAACTTAGATTTCACTTTGATTACTAATAAGCAATTATGTTTCTAGTACTACTCTACTTGTAACAACATACCTAAGACTCTCATCTCTGCAACAGCTCTTGCAATAGCCACATCAAACTTCTCTCTGTACATAACATCGTGCCCACAACTCTGTTCTCTAGCAAAAAGTATGCAAATATAATTTAGAATACACCTTACTCGCTATCATGTCACAAAAGAGTTTATACAAACAGGAGAAAAGCTTAGGGGTCAGCAGAATCGAGAATTGTTGATGAATTGTGAAGCTGTAGAAATAGTATCTCGAAACGATTACATTCAGTAACAAATCAACATCTAAAATACTCAAATTTTTACAGTCTAATCAATATATATTCAACTGGAGAAAAATACAGATTATCCTCCCCAAAAGTCAACAAGTGATTAGTTTTAAAATGAAAATAAAACAGTTATTTCTGTCTATAAGAACAGCATCTCTGTTGAGTCACCATAGATACTAGAGAAACCAGGTAAATTATACTAAACAAGCGAATTTACATGCTTATTGGGGAGACTCTACCAAATAAAAGAGGCGTAAGACTGTACCTCTGCTCTGCCTCTTACGATCTTAACATTTGTAAGCCCGGTGACATTCACGACATGCTCCAAGAAAACACAACGCTTATTTATGGATTCTAGTAGAGTAACTCTCCAATCTGAACACAAAAATGCCATAACAAGCATAATTTGACAAATTTGAATTAGATACCACAAAACTACAAAATCATATTTTTAAAGCTGAAGAGCACCTGGACATGCAATTGCTAGAACCAACCCAGGAAGACCTGCCCCGCTTCCAACATCAATTAAACTGATGTGATCAAATGAATCATTGGAGTGCAAGTTGTAACAAGTCTTTATAGGAGGCAATATTGCAAGAGAATCTTCGATATGCCTCTCCATTACTTCTTCAGCTTCTTTGGTTGCTGTAAGGTTCATTTTCTGCACATTCACACAGCCACTTCAAACTCACATACCAGCAATTAACAAAACATACTTCACACCCAAATTGCACGAGAAAAACCAATGGTTTCAATTAGGGAACATCACTTTAAGGTAGGAAGCTACAGAATTTCTAAACAAATTCCGAAAGAAAAAAAAAAAAAAAAACATTGAATCACTTTTAATTTTTTTGTTATCTTCAATCATGGAGTTCTTTTAAAACAACTTTTTTAAGTTACTTCGTTTTTAAAATAGTCTTTTCATGCTTTAAGCTAGATAAGAACTTTTAACGAACAGATGGTGGGTAATAGCATAAATCAAAGATAGGCCTCTGAAGCACTCGATCAGATCAGAAAATCACGAATCGTTTGAAACAAGAAATGCTCTCAAGAATCATTCGAAGAAGCCCAACAAGGTTAATTCGACGAAAAGGTTGCAAGAGAGAGAGAGTGATAGGAGGAGGGAACCTGGTTCCATTGGAGAAGGGTATCGACGAAGAGATGAATTTGGTCTTGTTGGCAAGTACTGAGACTTTTGAAACATGACGTTTTCGTGCTTACGGCGACATTAGTGAGAGTGTTGGAATGAAATCTCCTTCGGAAAAAAGTGCACGGTTTAGCGCCTGGAAGGTGTTTGATTAAATGCCCCAAAGACAAAACATGTGAGACGCAGTGCATTTTTTGGTTTTTTGACAAAACTCGCGGGAACGATGAGATTTTCATCAGCGGATAAGAAAAGTTTAATCTTTAATAATACGAATTATTCTCGAACTGAAAAAAATGACTGCCAATTCTTTCAGTTTTTTACATAGTTAGTTTTCAAATACACTTCAACTAGTATTTATCTATTTTGGGAAAGAAATCTAAATTTCTCACCGGTCTTGTCTTCTTCCCGGCCGAGAAGGGCATCTATGATCGGAGTGCCACTGATGATAATCCCGACAAGGCGGGGATGAATCCACCTACACATCTGTAAATTCCGTTCTTTCTGGTGAAGAATTCGGAGGTTTACAAGAACCCTCTCTCACTGAACTTGTTCTATTATCTCGAAACCTCTAGTCACTCACCGTAAAGCCTTTCTTCTTCCCCCAGGATGGCCCATCGCTACTTATCCATGGAAAAAGGTAAGACCCCTGCTCGCCACAACGAACCCATAAAGTATGGAAGAATCAAAGTTCCCTCCTTCACAGTCAAGGAACCAAGAAAGAACATGTCTCTCACTGTACTTTGTAGACTAACCAACCCAAAAGCACAGAGAGTATGGTCACTCATCCCCTTTCTCTCTGAACATTGGAAGATCAGCTCTCGACCAGTGGGCTCCGACCTGGGTAATGGACTAGTACAGTTCCAATTTGCTACTGAACAAGATGTACAAAAGGTACTAGATAACCAACCATACCATTTTGGGCATTGGATGGTCATCATTCAAAGATGGGAAGCTACAACCTCTCCGACTTTCCCCTCTCAAATCTCCTTCTGGATCTCGGTCCAAGGTATTCCAATACATCTCTGGTCTGAAGTGACCCTTGAAAGCATCGGCTCAGCCATAGGCAAAATCGAAGCCATTGACATCACCAACACCTATGCTAAAATGCGGGTACAAATAGATGGACTCCAACCACTGCAGAAAAAATTCATTGTGGAGTTTGCAGATGGAAGTGAAGTTGAAACCACACTAGTCTATGAGAAGCTTGGCAAGCACTGCGAGGAATGTGGTAGACTCACCCATGAAGCCAAAGACTTCGATTACTACCGCCACGAAACAAAGAACCACCCTGCTGAAAGGAGCAAGGAAGAAGTTATATCATACCGGTCTCACCGTACTAATACAGATCCTCACTCTCGGTTTAATCACAAAGATTACAACCGCAGAGAAGAACCTAGAAAGCACTACTCACGCTTTGAATGGCGACCTAATGAGAACCGAGAAGACCACCAATATAGCATATCACCTACCTCAAGAAACCCAAAATATCGCAATAATCATGGAAAGTACAGGCAAGAGTATGTGAGGCGACAATCTCCATACCTCATTGATACACCTCCTCTAAAATCCTCAGACAGGAATCAGAAGAACTTAACCATCACGGAAAGAGCTGAACAACAAACCAGTACTCAAAGAACTGCCTCTGCGGAAAGGGAAAGAAGGCCACCCCTGGAACGTATACATGAACCACCCCCACAAGCTGAACAAATCGATCCAATGCTTCTAGATGCAGCCCGAGCGGATCTCTGTGAAGTCATGGTAAGGTACACCATATGTGCAGACCCCACAAAGCACGCCCTAAGAACAGAAAAAGTCTGAGAAGCCATTGAATCAGGGGAATTTGAAGAATCTGCATACACTATGGCATAATCAGCAAAAAGACAACTAACACTCGCTATACAACAAGAACATGCTACTGAAGCAGAACCATCCTCGAAAGAGAGAACCTCAGTTGCTCTTAGGCTGGGACCAAGAGACATACCTGAAACATCTGCTGCCACAGCAAATCGGGTACCGGCAAAGAAAAGACTAGGTCGTCCCCCAGGGTCAAAGAAAAATACCTCTCTAAACCTTATCACCAAAGGAGCAACGCTGAAACGAAAACGTGTGGTCTCTAAGCAACAAACCCCTCGCAGGAAACTGATGATGAAGCAAGTTAGTTCTCCATCTCTGGGAGAATCCAGCAGCCAATATCAGACAAACCAAGGGCCTCGGAAGGCGAAGATAAATAAAGGACAGAGATCCTCACAGACCTCTCAGGGATAGCCTCCAAAGCCAACTAAACGAAGTCACCAAGGGGATTTTCAAGATCCCCAGCAGCCTATTTCTTAGCCGTTGTGTGCTGGAATTGTCAAGGGCTGGGGAACCCCTTGACAATCCGGCGACTCCGGGAGATTCCAAAAAATCTCTCCTGATTTCTTGTTCCTTGCTGAAACTAAAAACAATGATGCAGCTGTATCAAAAGCGATTAAGATGTTGAAATATGATCATGAACTTTTTGTTTCCCCTGGCTCTCCAAATAGTGGTGGCCTATGCCTCCTATGGAAGGACGACACAGAACTCTCTGTCATTGAATCCTGTGAAAACTTCATTGACACTAAGCTTAAAGTCAAAGGCAAAACCTCCTTCCTAACTTTTATCTATGGGGAACCAGAGCAATCAAAAAGGAAGGAGATCTGGAATAAACTCAGAAGAATCTCTGAATCCAGAGACGAAGCATGGATGCTATCAGGCGATTTCAACGATATCCTCTCTAATGAGGAGAAGATCGGAGGCCCACAATGACCGGAAAACTCCTTCGTAGAATTCGGATCTCTCGTATCAGAGTTAGACCTCCAGGACCTACAACACACTGGCAACTTTTTATCATGGCGAGGAGTGCGACACAGCCACGTTGTCCGATGCCGCCTTGATAGAGCCCTAGCTAACAACAAATGGGCAGAGGCATTTCCAACTGGTAGAAGTCAATACCTCAATTTTGAGGGATCAGATCATCGCCCGCTAGCTACCTATTTTAGCACAACATCTAAAAGAAAACAGAAGTTGTTCAGATATGACAGGCGCTTAAGAGCAAACGAAGAAGTTCGAAGACTTATAGAAGATACATGGAAATTTAAAGAGAACAAGCCATTTACCTCAAAACTCTCAAGATGTCGTAGTGCCATAGTATCCTGGAGCCGGGAAAACCGTAAAACCAACCAAGAGGAAATCTCCAAGTTAAAATCAGAATTGGAAACTCTCATGATGGCACCTCACAATCATGATAGCAGAATCAGGGAGATTAACAACAAGCTGAAAGCTGAGTACAGGGCTGAGGAAGCGTTCTGGCACCAACGGAGCCGCTAACTATGGCTGAACCTCGGAGAGAAAAATACTGGCTATTTCCATGCCGTAACCAGAACAAGATATGCAACCAACAAATTCGCCACCATAGAGGATAAAGAAGGTATGGCTGTCCACGAAGAAGACCAGATAGTCCAAGTCATCATTGACTAATATCAGGAATTGTTCACGTCCTCTAATGCTGATGAGAATAAAAGATGTGAGCTCATCAATTCCTCGATCATCACCTGCATTGAAGACAGTACAAATCAGACCCTAATCCAAATATCTGAGGAGAAAGAAATCAAGGTGGCTCTTTATGACATAAATCCCGATAAGGCACCAGGGCCAGACGGGTTCTCCTCTAGATTTTTTCAGGATAATTAGGACACACTTGGCCAGAACTTAGTATCGAAGATCAAAGCCTTCTTCAACAATGGGCATATCCCTCCTACAGCCAACGACACTCATATTAGGCTGATTCTAAAGGTGAAAAGTCCAAAGAAAGTGGTCAAATACCGTCCCATTGCCCTATGCAGCACCTTCTACAAAATCATAGCAAAGATCATCACAAGAAGATTATAACCCGTGCTCCAACAAGTCATCTCTGAAAACCAGTCAACCTTCGTGTGAGACAGAGCTATATCCGACAACGTCTTAATCACTCACGAATTCCTACACCACCTGAAAAGATCAAAAGCAAAGAAACATGGGTATATGGCAGTAAAGACTGACATAAGCAAGGCGTATGATCGTCTCGAATGGGACTTCATAGAACTCATGCTATGCAAAATGTGTTTCCACAGCCGCTTTGTCACATGGATAATGTTATGCATTAAAACGGTAACTTACTCCTTTATTGTCAACGGAGCAGCCCAAGGAAAAGTCCGACCACAGAGGGGTATCCGAAAAGGAGATCCCCTCTCCCCATATTTTTTATATTATGTAGTGAAGCGCTATCTAATCTCTGCAAAAAAGCTCAAGATGAAGGAAAATTGATGGGAATCAAACTAGCCAAGGACTGCCCAAGGGTCAACCATCTGCTTTTCGCGGATGACACAATGTTTTTCTGTAAATCCTCACCTAAAAGCTGCGCCGCTCTGAAGAAGATCCTTGCTGAATATGAGATGCTCTCTGGCCAGAAGATAAACTGCGAAAAATCTGCCATCACCTTCTCGTGTAAAACAGCAAACACAGTGAAACAATGGGTAAAACAAGAACTGCGGATAGAGAAGGAATGAGGTATCAGCAAATACCTTGTCCTGCCAGAGCATTTTGGCAGAAAGAAGAGAGACCTTTTTGCCAACATCGTGGATAAAATCCGACAGCGAGCTCTCAGCTGGTCCAATAGATTTCTCTCGGATGCGGGCAAAGAAGTCATGCTAAAAAGCGTCCTCTCGGCCATGCCCACATACACGATGTCTTGCTTTCTACTCCCTAAATCCTTGATGAAACGAATCCAATCATGTTTTACCAGATTCTGGTGGGATAACAAATCAGGGAAAAGGAAAACATGCTGGGTTGCGTGGGAAAAACTCACCAAAACAAAGAATAATGGAGGCCTTGGCTTCCGAGATATCGAAGCTTTCAACCTCAGCTTATTAGGGAAACTCAGCTGGCGACTGATGGAGAAACCTGAGACGCTGTTGGCTAGAATCCTATGTGGAAAATACTGTCATGAGTCTGGTTTTTTTGATGTGTCCTGCCCCCAAAACGCATCTCACGGATGGCGTGGGATCTTAAAGGGCCGAGATCTTCTAAAGAACAATGTCTCCTGGATGATAGGTAACGGAGTTTCAATCAAGGCATGGACAGACCCATGGTTGGAACAGTCACCAAACCTCAGACCAATTGGCCCTCCCCCGCAGCAATCACAGAACATAACAGTCCAGGAATTGATCAACCCTACCACGATGGAGTGGCACAAGACAAAAATCGAGGAACTGTTCCCTAATCACACAAAAGAAATCATGAATGTTAAGTTGAGCAAAAGAGGAGCAAAGGACAAACTAAGATGGAGACACACACCATCAGGCACTTACTCATCTAAATCTGGTTACCACATTGCCTATGACATGCTGCATAAATCAGAGAACACTGTAGCAAATTGGAATACATTGGTCTGGAAAATCCACACAGCCCCAAAAAACAAGATGCTGATGTGGAAAGCAATTAACGATGCTATACCCACCAATCTCCAACTGATGAGAAGAAGGATTATACCAGAGGCAAAATGCTGCAGATGTGATGAACAAGAATCCCCTCTAGACCTATTTTTTTCGAATGTCACTATGCAAAGGAAGTATGGGACTTGGCCCCTCTGCATACCAAGATGAACCTATCAAACCTGGATCATATGACAACAGGCCTGAAAATTGCGTTGAAGCTGACCACGCTACCTCCAACAGACCTCGACTCCTCCCCCTTAGCACCCTGGATCATCAAAAGCCTTTGGACCTCGAGGAACCAAAAGACTTTCAATAACAGAAACTTCTCTCCGACAGAAACAATTCTTAAAGCCATCACAGATGCAAAAGAATGGAGCTCAGCTCAACTCAAGATGTCACCAGTCACCAAACCTCAGGTAATAAGGACGGATTCATCTCCCTCTTCAGCCGAAAACTTAATCCTTTGCAGAGTGGATGCGTCCTGGCGCAGCGATACACAATGGGCAGGGTTCGGATGGAGCTTTGCTAACCAGTCGGACGAACACCAGAGTACGGCGGCGACAACAGAGGCTCATGTCTCTTCGGCTCTCCTAGCTGGTTTCGAGCTGCAATCGAAGATGCTAAGGCGAAAGATCAGTGCAACATCATGGTAGAATCTAACTGCAAAACCTTGATACAAGCCATTCAATCTGGTGCTCAAATTCCAGAACTCTATAGAATCCTTTCCGACATCAGATCTGACTTTGAATCTTTCAATTGTCGTTTTATCCCCAGATCAGCAAATGTGTTAGCTGACTCTGTTGCAAAAGAAGCTTTAAATTCCATTGTATCAGACCACCTAACTTAACGGAATGAAATTAAGTGCTGTTGAACAAAAAAAAAGTTTTCACATACATTTCTAAAATTTCTGAAAATATTGATATATATATTTAAAAGATGATGATTTGACAAATATGTATATGGAATTATTGAATTGTAATTATATACAGACAACTGGTCATACATAAAAAGCTGGTACAAATGAAGAATATTCTACTTTGAACCAAAAAAAAAAAAAAAATGAAGAATATGCTACTACTTCAAACTGGTTTTGGTATTTGTAAAAATTCATTAGTATCTTCAAGATACTATCATGTGAACAGGAAATTCACATCTTGCACTCCTTGTTCTCACCACACGTCTCTACCTGCAAACACATTTATAAAGTTGATTTGGTGTTTTGAGTAAAGATTGGAAAAATATAAAGAGAAAAGAAATGTTTTACTTTGTCTCGTATACCTTATCTTTCTTTCTTGCTTCAAGAATAACATCTAAAGATGGTCTCCCTAATCAACAAAAAATATCCAGTGTTAATAAACAAATGATCAAATAAATTAAGAATAGTCTTTCACATAGGATATCGGAAGAAATCTTAAACGGTATATATAGGATATAGGTTGCTCCATTCATTGTCCATTGATTTTGAAACAAAAACTTATAATCTGCCTGCATGATGGTAGTTGAATTGCAAGCAAAAAAGACTTGGGACAATGATAATATACTACCCAGGTCCAGGTACAAACCTCCCTCACATCACGAGGGTTTTATTTAGCTCCCCTTGACCCCGAATATAGTTGGTTTGGGACAGAGGTAATATTCTATCCGAGCTCAATTTGGAATTAAAAAAACATATAATCTAATGCTATACTATATGAATTCAATCACGCTAGTCATTATTATATACCTGTGACTTGAAGTCTATATTTAGCCCACACATCATAAACAGCATCAGCGATCTTCCCTATCTGCGATTAAATCATGGTTTCATCAGTGAATAGACACAAACAAAAGAGAAAGATCCACTCTTGGATTCAAATCTTGCAAGAGAGTACTAATAGGAACATAGAAGCTTACTGGTTCAAACTTGGTAATAGTGTAAACCCATCCAAGCCCAACCTCTTCATACAATCTCCTAAACGCCTAAAAACATTACACCAAAAATGATAAAACATGAAATGTATAGTCTAAAATTCACTAGTGAAACAGAGAGGCTTAGTAGTTATTTGACAAATGCTAATAAGCTTTTACCTCAACACCTTTGACAACGATTCCATCAGATTGTATGGCATGAATTTGACCCATCACCTAATTTCAATCAAAATCCAAAGCTCCATGAAATCAAACCAGAGGATCAATGAAACTAATATGAAAGTCGATTATAAGACAAAAAAAACTTACTGTTTTGTAATCTAGCCCTTGATTATCTTCTGGTGAATAATCGTTAGAACTTATGTCAACAAACTTTATAGTTCCATATTTCTCATTCCTTTCCATAAGCATATTAACCTAGATTTCCAAATTGACAAAATAATTAAGAATACAGATTCGAAACTACAAAATTTTTCATGAACATTATGACAACATAAAGTAAAGAACAGAAGAGTTATATATAACAGAACCTCACGCATACAAAGAGGGCAATCTCCGTCGTATAGCATTTTGATTTTCCAATTTTGAGGTTTTGGTTCATTTTTGTTCTTCAATGGTGCAATAGGATCAACACTTGCTCCTTGTATTGCCCTAACTTGATATTTAGTCCCTAACAAAATATATTCAGTCTCTGATTTTTAATGCAAATTGCTTTCTGTAAATAACAAACACTGATTCTAGGATCATGTAATTTTCATAATATGCTTTGATGATATGTAACATATTTACAGAACTGAAGAAGAACTCATCGATATTACAAGATTATTGTAATGATTTGTACCTGTTGGGATACTTTGAGGATTGAAATTTGGATTGAAATGATGCGATTGTGATCGAAGAAAAAGGTTTCTTCGGTTCTTCAATATTATGCTAGCTGCAGCACCAACAGCTCCTCTCGTTGCCATCTTTTGTTTCGGTTTCTCTTCCAATTTCCCAAAGCCTCTTCAACGGAATTTGATTCTGCCTTTTTGTGTAATTTAAACCGAAGGAGATAATTTCCTGGTCCAGAGACGTACACGTGGCGTTTTGTCCTTCAGTCTTTCTATGCCTGTTTTAGTTCTTACTATTAGATCTTATTTTATTTTATTTTATGTTTGCTTTGAGATATAGGTTAGGCTTTGTCCATAATTAAGAAACTAATCTCAACATTTCTCTACTTTTTTCTCTCTCCTCACATAACACATCAGCACCGCCGATTTCCTTTTTCTGGTGGTTGGTGGTTCTCACTGTCACCAAAAAAGAGAAACCACTACCTACAGCTATTTGTCGGATGTCTCCTTGATGGTACCTTCGTCCTAATGCACCGTAGATCTAGAATAATGTCTTCTCCATTTTGCCTCCACCGCAGTCTAGTTTCGTTGGTGGTGCGGTGTTCCCTTTGCTCTTTCCTTATCCTTATCCTTAGCCTTATCCATGTGTGGATGGTGGTTTAGGGTCAGATCTGTGTTATCCCAAGAGTTTCTTTGAAGCTTTTTGGTCAGCTCTTCCATCATTCATTGATTGGAGTTCATCATAAGGTTTCCTCTACTCTAGTTAAGTTTTTGTTATGTTTTAATAAGGTAGTATGGTATGTTGTTTGTGTTCTTTTGTCTTAATCGAATCATGTCCCTCATCACTCATTTCTCCAAAAGAGAATGATGAATTGATTAAAATGTTGTTTTAGTCTCCTCCACAAGAACCAAAAATCAGATTTGGGCGAGATCTGATGAGTTGTTGCTTCTCCATAACCATCAAAGTACAAGGGAAGGAAGGACATTGATATTAATGTTTCAAGTCTATTCAAGTCACAAGTGAGGATAAGGAAATCAAAAATTGCAATGAAGTTGATGTTTAATATTCATCGTAATTTTAACTTTAGTTTAAGTCTAATTATTCTATAACCTTGGTTTGTTGCAGACTTGTAATCTGGTTGCTATTATCTAATAAAAGCTTTCATTTCGGGGAAAAAATAGGCTTTGTCAATTAAGTCATAAAAAATAATTGAAAGAAATTATGGTATTGTTTCGGTCTGAATCCATAGTCAAAGTTTTTCAACTGGAAAGCGTTCACAAAGGAAGAAAAGTGGCTAAGGAACTGAATTAGAGGTAGAGTTCTTTTTAATAAATTAAAACATGTTGTTTGATAAAGGTATGCGTGCTGTTTCTTATTTCATTATGTCGCTTTGGGATGGACTCATGTATAAAGTCTACAACCCTACAATAACGAGAGGCATGGCATTAATCAATATCTATTTCCTAAATTAACATCGATATTCTCTCTTTTCTCATTTCTTTTCTCTTCTTCCTCTCACTCTCTTCTTCTACTCGTTCTTTCCTTCTTGTTACGATAGCTAAGCACCATCATTTGGTATCAGAGCCATATGGGCTAACACCACTATGGATCGTTCTTTCATTGATGCACAGTTGGAAAAGCTAAAACAGAATAGCTCTGAAGCTGAGCAAGACAGGATTTCGATGAAAAAAACTATGGTAGCTATGATGCGTAAGATAGAGTAGATGGATGAAAGGTGGGCTAGTTTGCTGCAAAAGCCACCTGATGAATCTCAGGCTTCCGTAGTCAGACTGGAGCTGCGTGATTTGGGAAAGGTGTCGATGCTTGTTTCTCCTTTCAGTACACCTCCGCCGGAGCAAGCTAGAGGAGATGGTATGTTGCCTTTACCCTCTCTTGTGCAACCAGTTTCACATCCAGATTCGACTTCTTTGAAAAATCTCGGTGTGAGTAGGGGAAACAATTTGAATGAACAAAATGAAATCACGGGGAAGAAATTGGATCTACCTATGTATGAGAGTCAAAGTGCAGATGATTGGGTGCTTAGGGTTGAGCGCTATTTCGAATCGAACAAGGTGTTGGAAAGAGATAAGCTGGAATTAGCTATCTCATGTATGACTAGAGAAGCTATTCCTTGGTGGAAAATGACTCAAGACAGAGAAACTGTGGGTAGTTAGGATAATTTCAAAGAACATTTTCTGATGAGATTTAAGGATACTTATGGAGGGTCTGCTTTTGACTAGTTATATAAACTGAGACAGACCGGGTCAGTGGCTGAGTACATGAAAGCTTTCGAAGCTTTATGTGCAGACTTACCTAAGGTACCGATGTCAGTTCTGGAAGTGGTATTTTTGGGAGGTTTACAATGGGAAATTAGAGACAAGTTAGTCTGTTGTTGTCCAACAGGATTGAATGACATGATAAGGCTGGCAAAGGTTATTGAGCAACAGGAAGCGGAGTCTAGATCCTTAAGCTACCAGAGCAACCTTAGAGCATTGCCAACTGATGGGGGTCCAATACGATAACCTTACAGTTCTCTAAATTGCAATACAGCTATTGTGCCTTACAAGAAACCGAGCGAAGACAGTAAGGAACCCGGGAGAAACACCACAGAGGTAGGGAAGGTGGTGATAAATTTTTGTAGGCATTGCGGTGAATGATTCTTCATAGGCCACCGATGCAAAAACTAGCATTGGTACAGAGCATTAGAGGTGGAGCCGTGTGAACTAAATGAGTTTAATGAAGCCGCTTTGATAGAGGTTGGCGTGCAGGAAATTGATTTGGAGGAACCAGCCATGGGGAGTAAAGGTGTGTAATGAGCTATGGTTACTGACACAATAGAGAAGAAAGAAGAGTTGGTGGTGAAACAGATAGATGCCAATTACAAAGTTAGAATGGAACGGAAGGAAACAATTACTTACACTTTTGTACATACTGCTAAAAGCATGACTGCTTCTGATTTTAAAAAGAATCAGAGAGGAAAGTGTGTAGGTATTGATTTTGATGATGTTGGTAATGACTGTGCCGCTATGGAAAATGAGGAAACTATCTACAGTTTCTACAAGTTTGTGGAGAGGGAATGGCTGAGGTTCAAAGAGAGGAAATTGGAGAACAACAATGAGGATTCAGCAATCATCTCAGTGAAAAGGATTAAAATTGATGCGATTGATGACTATGTTTTTGCTTAGCTTAAGGAAATTGAGAGAAAAAAGCTTGTGTCAATAACCAAAGACGTGGAGAGAGAATTACCTCATTGGGTGATTAAGGCTGGTTCTACAATTTGCAAAAAATCTGACGCTTCAGAAGTTGAGTTTGACCAGAAAAAGGAAATAAAAAATCTTTGGATACTCGTCTTCTTCATAGCCACATTCCTCATCATCTTTGAAGTGATTGATGTCAACGACAAAGGTGACCACTTTTTTGACTTATTTTTTGCTGAGATTAAAGTCATTGGTGGAAAATTTGAAGTGAAAAATATTATTCCCGATGGTTCCTTTATTAACGTGGTGATGATTGTGTGTGGTGCAAACTTTGAGTTTGAGGATGCTAATGGGAACAATTGTTTTATGGAGAGGTTGTTGAGTGAGTGTCATGATGATTTTGGGAAGCTTTTGAGACAAACTGTTCATGTGTATGGGACAGAAAAGCCAGAAATTGAGAGGTACAAACATTGGCTTCAAATAATAGTGAATATAATTTTAAGGCAACGTGTAGCATATGGTTCTTTGAAAGGGAGCTTCAATGCTTTATATCATGCTACTCAGATTACTACGGCCATAAATGGAGGAATGTATATCTTAGCTGATCAAATGACAGCAGAACTTGGAAGAGCCCTACTTCAATGTTTTGAGTGGAAATCTCTATAAAAGTTTACTGAGGGGTATCTTTTGGTGCACCTTGAGGACAAGGTGTCTTCTATTGGGGGAGGTATTGATAAGTCGGAAATTTCTTTGACATTGATGATTAAGAGAGATGGTGCCAATGTGAGTTTAGGCAGTGGAGGTAACGAAAGTGGCTAAGAGCGTTGAGAGGAAGAAAGGTAGTCTCTAGAGTGAAGACTCTAGCAGACAAGGAAGATTCAGAAGAACCTTTTTGTTTACTAAGCTATGTCATTTAATGAGAAAGACACTATGCTGCCGTTTTAGCTTATGTGTAATGAGGAACTGGTTATTTAAACGAGAACCCTAAACTATTTCTATTATCAATGAATTAATCAACAAACTATTACTCTATCAATCTATTCTCTTCTTTTCTTCTACTCTTCTTCTACTATCTTCCCTTTTCTTCAATGTTTGATAAATGACAGACTTATCAAATGGTATTAGAGTGTATGCTCCTCTCGACCGTGGGTGTAACGGAAATGAGGTTTACTTCTCAAGATTACAATCTGATGCAGCTGATGATTGATCGTTTGGCTGACATGCAAACTATAATTGATGAAATGAGAACTACCGTTCGTGAAATGAAAGTGATTTTGAATCAAACAAGTGATACGTCTCTTGGGAGTTTTGTGGAACAGGTGGTGGACAACACAAAGCCAGAAATCTCAACGAAACCAAGTGAGACTTCTCTTGGACATTTTATCGAACAAATGGCGGACTCTAATCCAAACCCCTACTTCGAATTTAGTGATGCACTTTCATGGCCCAAGCTCTGTGAGGAAATGAACCCCAACTTCGACTTCAATGATGAAGCTGCGTGGCCCAAGCTCGGTGAGAAAATGGAGATTGTCAAGGAAGGTGAGACTTCTCTTGAAAATTTGTCGAGCAGGTTGTGAGCAGGGCAAAGCCAAAGCGAATCCCAACATTCAAAGCTAAGATTTCTCTAGGAAGGGGAGCTCGTGGTCCCATAAGACGTGTTAGGAAGCTCAAAACTCAGAATAAGAAAGCAAGCAAGCTTCATCGGGTAAGATCTATCAAGGACCTAATGTTTATATGTGATGGTGGTGTCACGAAGGGAAAACAACAACTTCATTCGCCTAGGAGCTAATCAGGTGTGGAGCCTTGGTGGGAGATTTGGAAATGATAATAAAATTTGGGGAAATCTAAACAATAAGGAGGTTATTTGTTGATCATGTTGCGTGGAACTGGTTAAAGGAGGGATAAATACAAGATAGAGAGTTGATATTGCAAAATTTTCTTCTGATAGAAGTTGCTGAGCTTGATCTCGCTGGTGTTACCACCATTATTCTCAATGGCTCCATTAACGCTGACTCTACTGAGACTACTGAGAAGAAGGAAGTAACATAACCAATATAGGCCGGGAGACTGATGATGTTTTAGCTGCTGCTGAGAAATTTGTAATAACTGGAGCTGTTAAAGGCGAAGAAGTCAAGGAGGTTGAAACTGACGGAGGTGGTTCTTCTTTTTTCCAGTCCAAGTGTGTGGTGAAGGATATTCAGGATGATAACAAACTTTTTAAACTAATCTATGACAAGCAAGATGGTGCAGAATGGCTTCGTCTCTAGTGGAGAGAACAAGACAACATCAAGACAAATTTGAACAAGGTGAAAATGAGGACTGAGTGAGAGAATTCCACTTTGCGGACAAGGTAGTTCGTTACGGCGGGAGTAAAGGTGTGAAACGAGCTGTGGTTACTGACACAGTAGAGAAGAAAGAAGAGTTGGTGGTGAAACGGATATAAGCCAATTAAAAAGTTAGAATGGGACGGAAGGAAACAATTACTTACACTTCTGTACTTACTGCTAAAAGCATGACTGCTTTTGATTTTAAAAAGAATCAGAAAGGAAAGAGTGTAGGTATCGATTTTGCTGATGTTGATAATGGTTGTGCCGCTGTGGAAAATGAGGAAACTATTTATAGTTTCTACTTGTTTGTGGAGAGGTAATGGCTGAGGTTCAAAGAGAGGAAATTGGAGAACTACAATGAGAATTCAGCAATCATCTCAGTGAAGAGGATTAAAACTGATGCAACTGATGAGTATGCTTTTGCTCAGCTCAAGGAAATTGAGAGAAAAAAACCTTGTGTCAATAACCAAAGAAGTGGAGAGATAATTACCTCATTGGGTGATTAAGGCTGGTTTTGCAATTTGTAAAAAATCTGACGCTTCAGAAGTTGAGTGTGACCAGAAAAAGGAAATGAAAAATCTCTGGACACTCATCGTCTTTTTCATAGCCACATTCCTCATCATCGTTGAAGTGATTGATGTCAACGACAAAGGTGAGCACTTCTTTGACTTGTTTTTTGCTGAGATTAAATTCACTGATGGAAAAGTTGAAGTGAAAAATATTATTATATGGTGGTTCCTTTATTAACGTGGTGATGATTGTGTGTGGTGCACACTTTGAGTTTAAGGATGCTAATGGGAACAATTGTTTTATGGAGAGGTTGTTGAGTGAGTGTCATGATGATTTTGGGAAGCCATTCTTAGAGGTGAAATCTGAGTTTTGTAAGGTGGAGTCTCAGGAAGTGTTTATAATTGAAGAGTTTAACATGGATCTCTTGAGGAAATGTATGAAAACTGAGAGGTTTCTACCTTTTGCTAAAAGGGAAACGTTGGTGATATGCTGTAATTCGGCTGCGGTTATGTTCCTTTATGGGATGAACCAAAAGAAGACAGCGAAGCTAGTTCAAGAGATCACAAGTTTTGCAAATGAATTCGCCTTTGAGATAAACTCCTTGAAGAAAACTGTTCATGTGTATGGGACAGAAAAACCAGAAATTGAGAGGTACAAACATTGGCTTCAAATAGTAGTGAATATAATTTTAAGGCAACGTGTGGCATATGGTTCTTTGAAAGGAAGCTTCAATGCTTTATATCATGCTACTCAGATTACTATTGCCATGATTGGAGGAATGTATATCTTAGCTGATCAAATGACAGCATAACTTGGAAGAGCCATACTTCAATGTTTTGAGTGGAAATCTCTGTAAAAATTGACTGAGGGGTATCTTTTGGTGCACCTTGAGGACAAGGTGTCTTCTATTGGGGGAGCTATTGATAAGTTAGCAATTCCTCTGATAGTGATGATTAAGAGAGATAGTGCTAATGTGAGTTTAGGCGGTGGAGGTAACGAAAGTGGCTAAGAGAGTCGAGAGGAAGAAAAGTAGTCTCTAGAGTAAAGACTCTAGCAGACAAGGAAGGTTCAAAAGAACCATTTAGTTGATTAAGCTATGTCATTTAATGAGAAAAGCACTACGCTGCCGCTTTAGCTTATGTGTAAAGAGGAATTGGTTATTTAAACCAGAACCCTAAACTATTTCTATTATCAATGAATTAATCAACAAACTATTACTCTCTCAATCTCTTCTCCTCTTTTCTTCTACTCTTCTTCTACTCTCTTCCCTTTTCTTCAATGTTTGATAAGTGACAGACCTTGATCACTTAGGCTTATGAACAATGATCGGAAATAGAAAGAACGAAACTAGAGGAGATAAGAATAGAATAAGATTAGAATAAGATGAGATAAGAAAATGGAAATAGATATGAGCGGCAGGTTTCTGGATAATTCATTTCTTAATTCATCAAAGTCTAGGGTTGGACTATAAATACCAATACCGATACAATAAGCTAAGCCAAACGGCAACATATTAATAAAAGTCTCAAAATGACTGCAGCACAATTATTAAGATAACTAAACCTTCCACTTCTGTAAGCGACTCTCTTCTCTTCACAGACTCCTCTGCTTCATCGTTGTACTTCAGCCACTTTGCTTTCCACCTTTCTTTGATCTTAGTTTCTTCTTCATTGCTACCAAAGGATATGCTAATCTATCAATACCTCCCCCAATGGAAGACACCTTGTCCTCAAGGTGATATTTTGGGTATCTAAACATCACCACACTTGCAGGTTCCCATGTATTCTCACAACTAGGGAGACCTTTCCATTTGATAAGAACTTCTGCCTCCTGTTTTTGTGGAGAACGACGAACACCCAATACCTCCTCTGGCTCAGTTACCCACTCTAGCTCACTTGTCAATATTAGTGGAATTTCTTGAGTTATCTTATATGTGGGAGTTGCCTTCTTAAGTTGGGAAATGTGGAAAACCGGGTAAATTGAGCTGTATTGTGGCAACTTCAAATGATAAGCAACACTACCAATCCTCTGCTCAATTAGATAGGGTCTGAAATACCTGGAAGATGACTTTTCATTACAACGGACAGCCACTGATTTCTGCCTGTAAGGGTGTAATTTCAAGTACACAAAATTCCCCACCTCAAACTCAACATCTTGCCTATGTTTATTAGCAGACTGAACCATTTTTTCGTTGAGCATTTCTAATATTCTCCCTTATCTCTTCTAACAGCTCGTCTTTCTCTTGTAACACCAACTCAACTTGAGCATTTGCTGTTGGAATGTCCCAATAACGGAGTAGCTTAGGAGCATCTTTCCCATAAACTGCTTTAAAAGGCTTCATGTTAATGGCAGAATGATGGGAAGTATTGTAAGAGTACTCCGCCCACGCTAACCATTCCATCCACAATCTTGACTTGCTTCCCACAAAGCATTTTAAGTAGGTCTCAAGACACCTATTAAGCATTTTCTTCTGTCCATCGGTCTGCGGGTGGTACGCAGTGCTTTTGTGTAGTTTGATTCCCTACATTTTGAACAGTTTAGTCCAGAAGTTACACACAAAAACCTTATCTCGATCCGACACTATCGTCTCCGGAAACCCGTGCAATTGCACTATTTCTTTAGTAAACAATTCAGCCACCGATTTTGCTGAAAAAGGGTGCTTAAGCGCCAGGAAATGAGCAAATTTACTTAAGCGGTCCAGCACTACCAGTATGGTGTCTTTGTGTTGTGAAAGTGGCAGTCCTTAAACAAAATCCATGCTTATATGTGACCAAATCTGCAAGGGAATTGGCAGTGGAGATAACAAACCTGCTGGGGGAAAGCGTGGAGTATTTGCTCGTTTGACTAACTCTGTATTTTTCAATAAATCGGCCTATATCCTTCTTAATACCCTTCCAATAAACTTCTCGACTCATTCTCTTATAAGTTTTATGGACCCCTTCGTGACCACCTACAGGGCTGAAATGAAATTGCTCAAGTAGTTCTAGAATCAGTGTGGAAGTGTGTGGCAAAACCACAACCTCTCCCTTAAGCAAGATCCCATCATGAACACGAAAGTTAGAAGCAATAAGACCTCCTTCTATCAGTTGTTTAATGATTTTACGACATTCCTCATCTCTTGATACCTGCTGCTTGATATCCTCTAAGTCAAGTGTTCCCGGAGCTATCAATTGGAAGCTACACAATAACTCAAAATCTTGACTGAACAAGGCATCAGCCACCTTATTGTCAACTCCAGATTTGTATTCAATAATTTAATCCAAACCTGAAAGTTTTGCTGCCCATTTATGCTGTTCCCCAGATAAATTCTTCTGGTTCATCAAGTATTTCAAGCTTCTTTGATCAGTTTTAATCACAAGCCTTCTTCCCGTGAAGTAATGCTTCCATTTATTTACCGCAAAAACTATAGCCAAGAGTTCCCTCTCATAAACTGACTTGAGTTTCCCTTTTCCCGTAAAGGCTTGGCTAATAAAAGTGAGTGGCCATCGGTCTTGAGATAACACAGCCCCAATTCTTGTTCCCGACGCATCTGTTTCATTTACAAACTCCTTCTTATAATCGGGTAGACTCAGAGTTGGTAATTCTGCCACTGCGTTCTTAAGCGTTTGAAACGCCTTACTAGATTCTTCATTCGAAGAAAAATTGTTCTTCTTCAGTTGAGAGGTTAAAGGCTTTGCAATCTGACCATAATTCCTCATAAATCGCTTGTAATACCCTGTTAAACCCAGAAATCCTCTCAAGGCTTTGACGTTCTTAGGTTCAGGTCATCGGACCATGGCTTCCACCTTAGACTCATCTGCAGCTACTCCTTCCGCAGATATAATGTGCCTCAAATACGCTAGTTTCTGCTGCCTAAAAGAGCATTTCTTCTCATTCGCGTAAAACTGATGCTTTCTCAACATTTTCATCACCAATTTTAAATGGTTTAGGTGCTCCTTCATGCTTTTACTGTAGATGAGGATGTCATCAAAGAATACAAGTCCAAACCTGCACAGATACGGTCTGAAAACATCATTCATCACACTCTGAAACATCGCAGAAGCGTTCATAAGCCTAAAAGGCATCACGAGAAATTCATAATGTCCTTCATGCGTTTTGAATGCTGTTTTATGTACACCTTCCTTCTTCACCTAGATTTAATGGTACCCTGATTTTAAATCCAGCTTCGAAAAGACATTAGCTCCCTGCAATTCATCTAACAACTCCTCTATCATTGGAATTGGATATATGTCTGGTATAGTGGCCTTATTCACTGCTCAATAATCCACACAAAACCGCCATCCACCATCCACCATCCTTCTTTTTCACCAGCAATACAGGACTTGAATAAGGGCTTATACTTGGCTTAATGATCCCTGCATTCAACATCTCCTTTACTAGCTTCTCCATTTGGTCGAAAGAGTATCGGTATGGACTACAGTTTATAGGCGATGTTCCTTCCTTAAGTGTAATAGCATGCTCACAAAATTTGGATGGAGGTAACCCAGTCGGAAGCTTTAATACATCCATGTACTCGCCTAGCAACACCTTGATCTCTTTGGTCACTGTATCCTCATCTGCATTTTCTGTGCCTTCAAACAAGGATGTAAGCTCTAACAGACAGGCTATCTCGATCTCACGCAAATTGTTCTCAATGTCCTTCATTGAGAATTGTTTTCTGTGCAAGGCTGGATCTCCATTTAGACTAACCTATTTTCCATCCACCTTGTACCTTAGCCTATGTTGCCCCCAGTTAGTCTTACTTTCACCCAAAGAAGTCAACCAAGTGTAGTCGAGAATCAAATCAGTATCTTCCCCAAGCTCCAACAACCCAAACTCCTCTCTTATCAACACCCCTCGAACCCAAAGATCTAGTTTGCATCTTCCTTGACCGCACACAATGCGTCCTGTACCCAATCTCACCTTAAATCCCCGAGTATGAACTAGCTGCAGCCTTAGTTTTTCTTAACTCTGTGAGAAACAAAATTGTTGGTTGCACCAGAGTCAATTAGGACCATCACCTCTACACCATTTACTGTCCCTTTGACTCTTATCGACCTTTCTGCCGAAACACCAACCAATGAGCATAAGTCCAAATCCTCAATGAGTTCTTTTTCCTCATTTTCCAACGATTTCTCCTTTGTTTCCTGAACCGGTTCCTCTTCCTTAATTTCTTTAAGCTCCAGAGCTCTAAGTTTCTGTGTTACACGACACTTATGCCCTATGAAGAACCTCTCCCACAACGACAATAGGGATTTAGATTACCACTTCTTTTCCCTTCAGTGAGTCCAGCGGGACTCCTCGCTTCATGATTAGACTCTGTATACCTTCTCTGACACGTGTCACCAACTCCTTTAGAAACCCAGTAACTGTTCCTCCCACTAGAATAGTTGTTGTTAGTATTCCGGATCCACCTGCCCGGATTTTGAATTTGATAACGCTGAGACACCAACTTCTCTACCATTTTTGCATCTTCTATAATCTCATCCATTCCCACGGGTTTGCAAAAAAGTACTCTCTCTTTGATATTAGGCTTCAACCCACTCAAAAACATATACTCTAACAGGTCTTGTAATATGTGTGGAAGTTCACCAAAGAGCTCCTCAAACAGCTCAAGATACTCAGTCACTGAGCCTTCCTGTTTTAACTCCACCAAGTGATCCATTGTGTCAAAACCACGAGCTGCCTTGAATCTACTTGTAAATCTCGTTTTAAAATCTTCCCAATCGGTATATTCTCTTCGATCCTGAGTATTATGAGACCATGTAAAAGCGCTTCCCGTCAAACACGGCAACACATCATCCAACTTTTCTTCTTCAGTTTTGTTTTGAATAAAGAACTTCTCAACCCTATAGAGCCAATCTGTCGGATTATGGCCTTCGTATAGTGGTAAATCCATAGGTTTCGAGACAGATTTCGAGTTATCTAAGTTCTTGACCCTTTTTTCCCTTCTCCGGTCATTTTTTGGTAAATCCAATGGAGGCATGTTTGGGGTAGGGAGTAACCTCCTCTGTTCATCTCCAGCGGAGTATAGGGTTCTGAGACAGTGATTCCTTTCAATTTAGCCAATGGGTTTGCACTACTTGCTGGGGTTTCCTCTACGTATATGGATCCCTCCTTCTTAAGAAAATGCTGCATAGAATCCATTAACCAAGCGATATTCTTGTCCAATCTTTCAAACTTTCTATCCATTCCTTCAGCCTTTTGGTCTAACGCCAAGATCTTAGCATCGTTCAACTGCTGAATCTCAATGACGTTTTTCTCAAGCTTGGCTACGTAAAATTCCAGGGTTAGGGTTGGGTCTCAAGAGACCAGTGAGCTTGATGATTCAGAAGGAACTTTGTCTGGTTTTGAGCCCATTACTGCGCTGATACCACCTTGATAACTTGGGCTTATGAATAGTGATCGGAAATAGAAAGAACAGAACTAGAGGAGATAAGAATAGAATAAAATTAGAATAAGATGAGATAAGAAAAGGATGTTTCTCGATAATTCATTTCTTAATTCATTAAAGTCTAGGGTTGGACTATAAATACCAATACCGGATACAATAAGCTAAGCTAAACGGCAACATATCAATAAAAGTCTCAAAACGACAGCACAACAATTATTAAGATAATTAAACCTTCCACTACTGCAAGAGACTCTCTTCTCTTCACAGACTCCTCTATTTCGTCATTGTACTTCAACCACTTTGCTTTCCACCTTTCTTTGATCTAAGTTTCTTCTTCATTGCTGCCAAAGGATAGGCTAATGTATCAATACCTCCCCCAAAAACTTTCAAACATTGAAGAAAAGGGAAGTTAATTCATTAAACTTTTCTTCAGCTTATGTCCATTACGGGTTTGGCTGTGGAGAAGTCTATGCGTTCGGTGGGTAAGGTTGATGGTGTAGAAGTGGTCATATTGATTGACTCAGGTGCTATAAGCAACTTCATCTCCTGGAAATTGGTGAGTAAGTTGAAATTGAAAGTTGCTGTTGGTGATGGTCAAATCGTAAAAGGTAGAGGTAAGTGTGAAGGGATAACATTACAGCTGCTAATGTCGACATCACAGAGGATTTTCTATGTTTCATTATGGGAACCACATATGTAGTACTTGGATATGCATGGCTAGCAAAGTTAGTAGAAACAAAAGTTAATTAGGGGACTCACAAGCTACATTTTAAACAGAATGCCAAATGGAAACTAGTGATGGGAGATCCAAGTTTGACGCAGAAGAAGGTTTCTTTGAAAACAATGATCAAGACTAGCCAAAAAGGTGATGAACACCAGAAACAGTGCATGTAGCGAACATTACACACTGTGAAAATGTGCAGCGGTTGTTGGCTCAGTATAAGGAAGTATTTTAGATGCCATCTGGTTTACCTCCTTCATGGGACCGAGAGCACGCGATAACCCTCAGAGAAGGCGCAGTTCCTGTGAGGGCTACTATGAGTTTCTGGTGATGCCTTTTGGGCTCATGAATGCCCCCAACGTTTCAGAGTGTTATGAACGACATATTCTGTCCATTCTTACGAAAGTTTGTTCTCGTCTTTTTCGATTATATACTAGGGTATAGTGCAAATATGAAAAGCCATGAGCGACACTTTAAAGACGTAATGGAAACATTGAAGAGGAATTCTTTCTATGCTAATCAGAAGAAGTGTGAGTTTGGTCTCACGGAGATAGCATACTTAGGTCACACCATTTCTGGAAAAGGTGTGAAGGCGGATAAAGGTAAAGTTGCAGCCATGAAAAGATGGCCAATCCCTCAAAATATAATGGAACTAAGAGGGTTTCTTGGATTGACGGGTTACTATAAACGGTTTGTTAAAGGGTATGGTAAAGTGGCTCAACCGTTGACAGAGTTGTCAAGGAAGAAAGGGTTTAAGTGGACAGACAAGGTACATATTGCTTTCGAATCCTTGAAGAGAGCAATGACCAACTTACCTATTTTGAAGCTGCCAAACTTTGATAAGTTATTTATCATCAAAACTGATGCTTCCAGCATAGGTATTGGAGCTGTTTTATCTCAGGATAAAAGACCTATTGCATTTATAAGTCGAGGATTTTCAGAGAGGGGAAGATCCAAATCTGTGTATGAGCGTGAGTTGCTTGCGATAGTGTTCGCGGTTACTAAGTGGAAGCATTACATAATGGGCAGACAATTTGTGATTCGGACATATCAAAAGAGCCTCAAACACTTGATGGATCAAAAAAATGTAGTTGGTGACCAACAGCGATGAGCAGCTAAGTTATTGGGACTCACTTATTCTATTGAGTATAAATCGGGTACAAAAAATAGAGCTATCGATGCCTTGTCGTGTAACAGTTTGAGAGACTAGCCAAGTTAAAGATCACAACTCCTTTGAGTGTAGATGTGGACGAATTAATCAGACAGCAGCAGCATGATAACGGATGTAAGGAGATTGTTTCTCAGATCCAAAGTGGAGGGTTAGCAAACTCGGATTACATGATGGATGGTAAATTACTCTTACACTCGGGCAGGTTAGTTATCCCTAAGGGATCTCCCTACATTCTAAAGGTGCTACAGTAGTTCCATGATAGTGTGATTGGGGGACATGGTGGGTTATTGAAGAATTATAAAATGATGACAAAAGAGGTGTTTTGGCTTGGCATAAAGAAAGAGGTCGAACAGTACATTAAGAACTGACGTACTTGCCAAACAAATAAGTACTCCACACTCTCCCTGCTGGAATCCTTTGCCTTCTGCCTATACCAAAAAAAATATGGTCAGATATTAGTATAGATTTCGTTGAAGGCCTTCCCAAGTCAAAAGGTTTTGTAACTATCCTAGTGGTGGTTGACCGATTGTGTAAGTATGGGCACTTTATCCCTCTTAAACACCTTTTTTACTGTAATGGATGTGGCTGCAGTTTTTATACAGGAGGTGGTTAGACTCCATGGATTTCCAGAAACGATCGTGTCAGACAGAGATAAGATCTTCACAGGTAGTTTCTGGTCGGAGCTTTTTCAGGTTAATGGAACGGAGTTGAGAAAAAGTAGCCCTTACCACCCGCAAACGGATAGGCAAACAAAAGTTCTAAACCGTTGTTTGGAGTCATCTTCGCTGTTTTGTTAATGGGAAACCTACCAGTTGGGTTAACTTACTACCATGGGCAGAATACTCCTATAATACTTCCTATCAATATGCGATTAAGATGTCTCCTATTCTTGCGGTCTATGGGCGAGAGCCTCCAAAATTGCTAAGGTATGGCAGTATATTAACTCATAATGATCAGGTGGATGTGATGATTAGAGAGAGATCTAAGTTGGTCAGGGAATTAAAGGACAATATGGTTGTGGCTCAACAGAAAATGGAGATAGATGCTAATAAAAAACATAGGGATGTGGTTTATGATGTTGGTGATGCCGTTTACATTAAACTTCGACCCTATAGGCAATCTTCAGCTGTTAAGAGGATCAATGAGAAGCTTTCTCCCAGATTTTTTGGTCCTTATAAAGTGCTTGCTAAAGTGGGTAGAGTTGCTTATAAGCTCGAGTTGCGTCCACATTGCTTTATTCACCCAGTTTTTCATGTCTCCCTATTAAAGAAAGCGATGCTTTCTGATCAGATTTCACAAGAGATACCACCTACATTGAGCCCTTCCTTGGTTTGGGAGTTGGAACCCGAGACAATTGTGGCTATTCGCAGAGGTACTAAAGGTATAGCTCATGAGGTATTAGTTCACTAGAAGAACATGACTGCAACTGATGATTCTTGGGAAGCCACAGATGATCTGCAGGTGCGTTTTCATTTCTTCCACCTTGAGGACAAGGTGAGTCTCTTAAGGGAGTGGGGGGGGTAATGATAAACTTGAGGTTCCTCTGAGTACGTTGGTTAAGAGAAAGCGTTCACAAAAGAAGAAAAGTGGCTAAGGAGCTGAATTGGAGGTAGAGTCCTTTTTAATAAATTAAAACAAACGTCGTGTTGTTTGGTAAAGGCGTGTGTGTCATTTCTTATATCATTATGTTGTTTTGGGATTGACTCATGTATAAAGTCTAAAACCCTACAGTAACGAGAGGCATGACAATAATCAATATATATTTCCTAAATTAACGCCGCTATTCGCTCCTTTCTCCTTTCTGTTCCTTTCTTCCTCTCACTTTCTTCTTCTACTCTATCTCTCCTTCTTGTTACGATAGCTAAGCACCATCAGAACTGTATAGAATCCCTACTCATCACCTAGTGTCAAGGTGGATTAGAGACAATGCAACTAAGCCCTGTTTCTTGATAATTATGGTTTATAAATATTTTTCAGATTTTTATAGATATTATTTTTAATAATTATATAATTAATTAAATTAGAAGCCAATTGGGTGGCATATATTTTGTGTTCTAAAATTTAAGATTTTTTGTTCAAAAAAAGGTAGTGAAAAAAAAATAACAAAATTTTGATGTAGCTTAGAAAAGAAGAAAAAGAAAAGAATTTGAAAGTGATTATTAGAAGGGTAAAAAAGGTGATGAAATACAAATATTTAGAGTTTGCTGTTGTCGTCCCTAAATTTTAATTCAGTGAAGAAAATACTATAATATTTATACATTCTTTTTTTGTCAACATTGAATCGATAAGTTTCATAATATAACAGGTAGGAATCGAGCCCTGATATCAAATCATTAGCTGGATCATCCTAACCAAAAGACCGAAAACAATTCGATAATATTTATACATTCTTATAGTTATGGAAGTATGATATCATTATCATCGAAGTTATTATAGTATTGAAAAATAATAAAACATTATGATTCGCAATTCATGTTTCTGAACTATGTAAGCAATCACATGCGACAGATTTGTAAAAATTATCAATTTGCAATGATCATGTTTATAAAATATTTTGACGGTCAAAGATCTTATTTATATTCAATAACTATGTATATTATCTATTCTTATTTATTATAAATAAAGGTATGATTTATTTTGTTAAAATTATTCAGTATCAAAGAGATGAAATAGTAAAAATGTTCATTTTTGTATAAATTAGGGTAAGTATTAATCCATCTAATATAATTTTTGAAAAAATAATTAGATAGTTTTTTTTGTTAGCATAATTTTCTATTGTTTTTTCAATAATTAGATTAATAAAGTCTAATTCATAACTCAAAAGGTGAATGATCCTCTCTAATCTAATGTATACAAGAGCAAAAACCAGAACGCTTCAAGATTGGGAGAGGAAGAGACGGCGAGGCTTCATCAGGTCCGGTGTGTCGTCACCTCTCCCCACCGGTCCCGTGTATGTGTTTTTTCGTTTTAGTTTCGCCAGTATGACGCTTTTGTTTCACTTTACCGTATGTCGTTTGGAAATCCAACGAGAAGAGAGAGAAACAATTTGAGGTTGAGGCTTCACCGGCGATTTCGTCTCTGTTGAAGCTCATGGTGGTTATGTCTGCTTATCCCTTAGTTGATGGTGACGTGGATCCGGTTTTCTCGATTGAGGCGAAGCTTTTCGGAGCCTTCGGTGATGATGGGTCTCTCCGGGTCTTGTGTCAACTGGTCGGGATGGTTTATGGCAGCTATCAGAGTTTCTACCTACCGGTTTACTTATCTTTTGTAGGTTTGTACCCGCCGAACTTATCTCCTCTTTCATTAGATTTTAGGATCGATCTTTAGGTTTTTGTCTTAGCTCTGAGATTTTACTTGATCGGGTCTTTTGTTCAAGTAATCTGCTCTCATATGGTTCTCCTCTGCCATTAGAAATCCTTGTCTTTGGTTGATGGAGCTTAGTTGTTGGAAATCCTTTTTCCCTATAAGAGTGTAAATCTGTGTTTGGGTCCTAGATTGGTTTGTGTTTTTGCAGTCATAGGCTTCCATTGGCTTTGGAACAAGTTCTTCGAACTAGTTAATCTGGAATACCTTTGACACATGCATTCTTAAAGATCAAGAATCCTCATTTTCAGAGAAAGTCATATTGTGGTATATCAAACTATCACCGGGAATCTCCTTTGGTGGTCATTGCAAGATTTGAATCATGGTTATGTGTGGTGTAGCAATGGATCGATAAAGCTCTTCTTTTTCTTGTTGTAGGATAGAGAATTTCATTGTTTCTCTAGTGGTTTATTATGTTTCTATGCTCTTTGTGTAAATTTTGAATCCAATTCTTATCAATAAAAAAAAAAGTCTAATTCATAACTCAATACACAAAATTCAATCAGAGAAATACAATTTTAAATTGAATTCTAGTAGAAAAAAAAAAGACAACAAAAAAAAGAAAACAAATCTAGTGAAAAGAACACACAAAAACATTTTTCCATAGTGTTTGAACATCATTTTTTTTTATGTATAAAATTTGTAGGTGACTAAATATACATTATTTATTTGATATTATTTTTTGCTGTTAAAAGTATCTGCTAATAATGATCAGCTCAAGCATGCTCGGTTCTTTGATTTACGTTCATAACGCTTAACATTTTTGACAACATCAGTCGAAGAAAACATGACTCTTGAGTCAATAAAGCAATGATTGATTTTGAATTTCCTCATTTTCTGATATCACAAACCCCGAAGAACTAGCTTTTGTCATATATGCTTCTCACACTTGCCTTCCTATTTTTCTTTTTTCAAAACTAGATCCTCAAATTCCTAAGTTTCTCTTAAATGCTCCCCAAAGTTTTTGATTTTGCTCAATTAGAACCTCCTTCCGATATGCTTTGTAGAGATGGTTGCCAAGATCTTGAGATTCTTAATTTATCTTTCTCTTGCTTCTTCGTCTGCATATGTAAAAACCATTCAACTACACAGTCGACGTTTTGCTATATTTGTAATCAAACATGTTAAAGTATTATACCAAAAAAAAAAAACATGTTAAAATAATTTTAACTAGTAATCATATATTACTTTATCTTCTTTGTCGAGCTTAGTAAAGCTTATTGCTTTCATCATCTCTGATTTATCTTCTAATCCTTTCTTCAATTTCGAAGATTTCTTCGCCATTAAACCCTTCATAACCTCTGCATTTACACCCCCAAAATTTTTGTAATTAGAGCCATTCGAAAAATTAAACTTGTGAATCTTAGCATAAATTTAAAATAATATATTTTTCTGATATGATATATATTTACAACTAGTTTGAGAGGTTATGAGAGACTTAAGTATGTAATATAAAGTGAATTTGAAAGCTTACTCAAAAGAGAGTAACATGCTTATACTTAATACTTGACCTTATATTTTTTATTCTAATAAAAGACTCAAGTTACATGTCCGAATTTTTTTTCGGATATGTCATTATAGAATACTATAAAGTTTCTGTATGTCATTATGGAATAACTTAAAGTTTGTGTACAAAGCGAAACATTATCAAAATTGGTATGTGTAAGTAATTTCTGGATAATACCTTCAGTAGTGATGAGTCTATAGACGTGGCCAAGAGCAAGCATATCACTGGGACGAAGAAGCTTGATCCTTGTGACCCTAAGAGGACCTCCATGGCCGGAAGAGGGCGCAGAGAGAGCGGTGGTGGAGATAAGAAGAGAAACGCAATGGCCAGGATTCATCTTCATTACATAAGTAGCAGAAACTGGAAAACTTAGCTTTTGTTCTTTCCCATTTGGATGTTGTATTACTACACTTGCTGTGTCCACTGCTTGACAGTTTCCCATCTTCTTTTGTTTTGTCTGATTTTGAAGTAAGAAAGATTGAAACGAAGAAAGTGTAACCGAAGTAGAACAAACAATTCACAAGAATGGCGTGAAAGAAAGTAAGAATGTATTTAAATGTTGGAGCTGACGAGAGAGAGAGAGAATGAGTGTGGTCTTTGTCTTTAACGGTGGTGTCAAAATAATGACTTCTCTATGCATGCCAAATGAGTATTCCTGTTTACGACGATCACTCTTACTACAAAATTACTTGCATGACCCTACCTATTTCTAATTTTGTTACCACTCCAATTGTTTTCTACGAGACAACCAAAAAGTACTGTTATCATACTTTATATTGAAGATTGTTATTCCTTTTTTTATACATAATTAATTTGTGTATTGAGAGCCAGCTTAAAAGGGGGCATAGAGGAAGATGTATTGAGAAAGAAAAAAAAATTAATTGTTAACAAAGCAAAAGCAAGATTGAAAGTGACATAGAATTTTTTACCCAGTGTTCGTAATTTTTTTTTTCAAAAGATTCGATTCACAGAGGAAAAAATTCACACAGGATTTTTTAGCAAAATCTTTTAAAGAAAATCAAACTTAAAGAATTTACATTCATTCAGCTAGAGTCCTTATAGCCAAGTAGTTGAGTTTTCTAAGCTTATCCTATAAAAAAAGGGAGTTTAAATCCCACTAAGCTCTATGTAGGAGCAAATATAAGCTCCAAGTGGAGCTAGCCCAGAAAAAAAATAATAATTTAAACTCGTCGAATAGTGCCATTCTTGTTTGTTAATTTTGTTTCTATCTTTGACGTTCATCGGTTGCCGACCTAGAAAAGTTTCTTTGTGTGTGATTTCATGTGGGAGCTACATATAGTTCTAATTGGTGTGCATTTTAGAACATTTAACCATGCATTTAGCTTAGTAAGTTTCATTGCATATTCAAGTATAGACATTTTCGTGCATAAATCTTGACACCATCGAACTCTTGAGCAGCATGACATAAGTCGTACCATGATTCTTTCCCTCAAACCATGTTGCTTATCTTTTTCAACGCCAAGATCTCGAATTACAATCTAGTTAATCTAAGGCAGAAATTTTCACCCACGCTTCTTCACGGCTGCCTCCTAAACATAACAAAGAAGTTTATGAGTATAAACTGACCTATAGTTCAACGGGACAACCAACAAAATTCAAAGTTACATATATGTACACAAAATCTCAAAAAGCATATAAACCTATAGTTGAACAAAAATATAATGACTTTTTTTTTTGGTAAAATAGTATAAAACATAATGACTTGTGTTAATGTAGAAGTTTGATTAGTGGATTCAATTAGATATATAAAGCTATAATGTGTCAGCTACTATCGTATGATTTCTTTTTCTTTTTTTGAACTTCTTCACAAAAAATCTCATCATAGTTAGAGTTTAAGTTATCTCTTATATTTACACCATTATAATTTAAATCTTCGAAAATAAAAATTATCTTCCCACATAGCCGTGCCTCCCTTTAATCAGGGGGTAATTGTCCTAGGCCACATTTATGCTAAATTTTTCTTACAACTATTAACTTTATCTTAATTTTCTTACAACTATAAATATATATTAAATCGCCAAGTTACTCTCAATATGGTGGTTAGGATGATCCAGCTAATGACTTGACACCAGGGTTCGATTTATACCCGCTGCATTATGTTAGCTTAAAAAAAGAATTTTAGAAGTGAGATTTAGGCTATGGATTGGGTCTTGTTGATATATATATATTAAATCGTTTTATTTCAAGGTTCAAAATAATTTGAAATCTTCTTAATGTAAAAATATCTATATCATTCAAAAATTTTCTATACTAAATATAATATATTAAGATGCAGTATAATGGTTTGACAAAAAAAGATGCAGTATGATAAATTATCTATATTATATATAATTTAAAACTGTTATGTTACCATAATTTTTGTTCTTTAAATGATGTCCTAGGCGGCTAGGCCTCCATATATCTTGGCATGACACTGTCTTCTCATAACATCTATAATAGTTTTTTTTTTTCTTAATGGCAATATTAATCAAACGGAGTTACAAACTATGAAAAGGTAAAAGAATACAAAATCAAACAAAACTGACTTTAAAACTAACCCTCAAAACACTCAAATCCTAAGAATGAGAAAAAGCTAATGCTTTGCAAGGTAAGTACTAATAAAACCAATGAAATGATGAGAGAAATCCTTACCTAACCCGGGTATCTGTGCAAAATCAAACACAGACACATAAAAAAAAAAATTAAAAGAAAGCCCAAAATCAATCTTAATGAACCTAAAAAAAAACTTGATGAAGCCCACTTAAGCCCAATTCTTTCCCACCCAAAAAACCCTAGTTCGCAAGGAGGGAGAGGCAACCCGCCGCCATGATTTTGGATCTTGAGTTGCCACCGGAGAAAGATAAGGTTGGAGATCCAAGTGTTGTCGCCACCGTCAGAAGTTGCTGGAGAACCACTGAGATACTAAGCGCCAGAAGGAGAAACCCAAAGGAGCAAATCAGAGGGAAAGAGAGTAGGAGAGCTCTGCCTTTCGGAATCCAAACCAAGATCACCACCCGTCCTCGAATGCGGTGGATCTAATCTGGAAACTTAGAGGAGGATGACGGCGTCGGATGCTCAAATGAAAGACGTATCACTTGTACTCGAGAGTGATTCGCTTACTCATTGGGCAAACGACGGTGCCCTCTCCATTCTCACCTTCTCACCGGCTTCACAACACCGCTACACGGTCCTACCGCCGCTAATCTCACCGGAACCAGCACAACCAAAGACTAGGACTCACCAGTGGAAGAGGCGTTAAATCTGACAAAAAAGGGATTTTTCCTCTAGATCCGTAACCGCCGTCTCCTCCTCCGGCCTTTGCCGACGAGCCACTACGACATCACTGAAGAAAACCACGACATTTGTCATCCACCCTAGTGTGATTTGCAGGGGTGTATTATAACATCAATAATAGTTTGTGTAGGATATTGATTCGGTTTATGAGGCTACAACAATTCACTAACGAAAATAACTAAATAACTAAGGGAGGTTTATTGGAGGGTGGATTTTAATGGAATTTTATGGATTTATAAATCATGTGTTATTCAATCAATGATTTTAAATTCCATATTTATAAATCATGTGTTATTCAACCATTGATTTTAAATTCCATATTTATAAATCATGTGTAATTCAAGCATTGAAATCTAGTCTATTAGATTTACAAATTCATTTTATTTGATTTTAAAATCCTATAGATTTAAAAATCTACAAGGATTTCTAAATCCACTAAAATTCACCCTATAATAAACTTCCCTAAATGATATCTCATATTGATAAATTTATAGTTTAAATTTTAAATATTACAAAGATGACTTAAGAAAAAAATTTATAAGCAGTAAACAAAATTCATTTAAAACAAAGATAACAATTCTAAATAAAATTAAATGGCTCCTCTTAGGGTCGGTGCCATTAAAACATTACATGAATTAAAAATAATAATTTTAGCTCATTTTTTTTAATACGTATATTCCGACATAGTGTTTGGTCAATGTGACAACTTTATTTCCATATATATATGAGTTAGGCCTTCAAAGAGAGAACAGATTCTGCAAAATACTAGTTTATTGGTAGTTATTTGTTGCTAATCAAGGTGGCAAACCACAAAGAACAAGAGTCCAGGGGCAATAACCCTGAGGAAGCCAAATCAGTAGTTGATAATGTCTATAATTTTGAAGACGATCCTGTGGTTGGTAGATTCGATAGGTTCGGGACTGAGATGTCTGCTATGGTCTCCGCTTTGACACAAGTTGTTTCTGCTCGATCTCAGACATCTTCTTCAGCTCAAGAAGCCTACTCTTCTTCTTCTTCAGCGGTACATATAAGAGAAAGGCTTAGAGTAGACTCTTCACTTGGTCCGATCGGTGAGTCTATTTATATGTTAGATTTCATTACTTTGTTAACTGGTCCAAAGTTTCATATGGTATGTTGAGTTTCGAATTGGTTTAGTTTCGTTCAGTAATATAATGAAGGAAATGGACAGTAAAACGACCACGGTAAAATGCTTTTTCTTTTACGTGTTTCAAACACAAAGTCATGATGCGTTTCTCTTATATTTGCCAAAAAATATATACTTCATCAACTATATTAAAGATTATATTGCAAGAAATGTTAAATAAAAATCCTATTCGTAAAACATAAACGATCATCGTCTTAAAAAAAGATATATGTACAGAAGAATCCACAAACATGCCATTATTAGGAGGACCTGGAGGAGAGTCAAGAGAGAAAAAGAGAAGATTTAGAGGAGTAAGGCAAAGACCGTGGGGAAAATGGGCAGCAGAGATACGTGATCCACATAAAGCCACTAGGGTTTGGCTCGGGACGTTTGATACAGCGGAAGCAGCCGCTAGAGCCTACGACGAAGCTGCCCTTGGATTCCGTGGAAACAAAGCAAAGCTCAATTTTCCGGAGGATGTAAGGATTCGGCCTCCTCCTCTTCCTCCACCAGCCGCAGTGGCGAATGAAGCAAAAGAGGAGGACCTGAGGAATTATTGGAGTTATTCAAAGTTGTTACAGAATTCAGACCAAAGATCACTTTTTGGGGGAGGACAAGAAGAGAACATGTTAGGACATTCCCCAATGGGACAATATTCAAGTTCTTGTCCAAGTTCCTCTGATTTTTCTTGACTTTCCTCTACCTAGTACCTAGTACATTTTCAGTTTTAATAAAAAATTTGTAGTAACAATTTACAAACACATTTAAACAGATATGTTACGTGAGAAAGATTTTCATTGTCAAATGCATTTTTTTGTGCTGGAATATACCCTTTGAATGTATGTGTGATATAACTTATAACTTATATCTTATATCTTACCGGGTACAAAAAGATATTATCGGTTTAACTTAGGTGTAGTATCAAAATAATTCTCTGTTGTTATACAAATCGTATTTGTACGAAAGCAAAATAAAGTATAAACAAAAAGAGAGTTAGGCCAGTGACAAAAGTTAGGCAAGATGCAAGATTGGAGTAGGCATTAGGTTAGCTCCATGTCATGTAAATGGCAAGATGTAGGATTGGAGTAGGTATTTTGACAAAATTTGTGCCAAATTTGTTGTCTTGGACCTATATATATTTTAATTTTTCGAAATTATCTTCATGATTGATGCATGTTAAGTAGAAAAAGTTAGGTCGTTGAGATGACGCAACTCAACTTATTCACTCATTACTTCTAAATGGACATAGTTTTGCTGGAATCTTTTGGAATACTTTTTTGACAAGGCAGAATTGAACACACATTCTTAGGCTACATAAATCCTAAACTAAATCAGTTTTCGAAAGGTTCGCTTGAAATGTAGTTTAAACCGGTGTCAAGGTAATTCAGGTAAGGAAGGTTGTCAAGAATGGCGTGTAAACCGGTGTCAGTTAGCCTATTCCCAAGAAGCTGAAGGTGGCGTAGTTCAGGCATGGTTTCAGCGATTTCTAGGGCATTATCATTATCATCATCAGAACTTCCTAACTCAAAAGATAACAAGTAATCTGCTATCCTTAACTTGAATGTCTGTAGCTGTGGGCAAGCCTGGCCTATAGCTTTCAAATTCACTTTAAGCCCTAATGGTTGTGTGACCTCAATGGTTTCAAGCAATGGGAGTTTTGTCAATGCCTTCGCAAGTCCTTCGTCCGTCATTGTACCAAGGCACATTCCAAATACAAGACATCTCAGTTTACTTGAACTACATCAAATTGCATTTAAAGTTAAATCATAAATTAAGAAGAAGAACAATATTAAGAAAGTATTACTCAATTCAGAAGCATGTAACAATCTTAGAATCATTAGCACTTTCTAATCTGAAATGAAGAGCGAAGAACGTGTTGTTTCAATTGGGAAGCCCTAGAATCAGCCACCATTTTCAGGAAAAAGTAACAATTAACCACAATTTAGCAAACAACGACCCTATAGCCACGGTCTAGCCACATTATAATTTTATTCTAATGATGGTTCTATTTCCATAATTGGTGATCCTATTTACGGTTACCTAATCAACGAACAACTACTTGACCTTGGTTTCAGTTACCATAACAAAGGACAGGTATGATGAAGTGAAGGCATGAAGAATAACAAAAAGATGACTATATAATTTCATCAGGTAATCTCAAAAAGTAGTAGCGTGCTTGCAAATTAGGGATATAGATGGAACCTGTTGGCGATGCAGCTGAGGAGACCATCAGAGCCAAAGCCGCTAATCTTAATCTCCTGCAAGTCTCCTTGGCTGAGATCAACGGCATGACGGCACCAAAACAGAGGAAGAAGCCATTTCGTAGTCATCAAAATAGTGTGAAATCAGTTAAATAATAATATAACTTAGCTTCAGACCTTACAACTTTCCATACGTTTGGGTTTCCGCTTCAGCTTCTCTGTAATTTAATGAGAAGTAAAGTAGCTTTAGTGTTTAGACCTTTCAAACTTCCGTCTCTAATTTACACTATGGTCCTCCTAGTAAAATAGATATAATTAAGAAATGTACATGGCTGAACTTCACAACCACACTTCACTGAACTCCACAAGACTACCAAAACAAAGAAAAACTCTGCGTTGTTCAGAATTAATCAACAATACCATGTAACAATCTTAAAATCATTATATCACTTTCTACTTTAATATATAAGAAGATCAAAGAATAACGTGTCACGAACAATACGTTCTTTTACATCGAGACAAAAGATTTCTACTTGAATAACAGAGATAATTCATCAAATTTCAAATTTATTGGGTCCTAAAAGAAAACGATAGCTCTTTAAGTCTATAGTTCAATTGATGCACACTAGTATAAACCTGACTGAAGTTTACAGTTCCTGTGATCTAGTCCATGAAATAGATGTATCAAGCTTACTAATAGAAACCCAGACAATGATGATTTAGCAAGCTTACCTTTCGTAGTTCTGAGCCTCACAATATTCCTTGACCTTTAACAACACAATTCTTTGACTCTTTTCGCACCAATACTGTATAAAAACAAATCATGATAAAGGTGAGGCACCAACACTGTCACACAACTTCAACATCAACTACTAAAGCGAGAGAAACAGAACATATCTTGAGCTACTACTAAAGTCTACAGTTCATGTGTGTCTGGTTTGGTCCCTGAAATGCTTTAGGGAAGCTTACTAATGGAAACACAGACAATGATGATCTAACAAGAGCATGGTTGAATAAACACAACTCTTTTAGGGGGTGTTCTATGAAGAACACCCTTAGTAGTTCTGAGCCTCACTCTTTGACTCATGTCAATGTATGCTTCCAGAAGACTCATGTAAAAACTCATCATCAAGTTGTTACAAATAAAGTAAATCCCTTTCTCAACATATATTAACCAAAATCGAATCCCTAAATGATCCAAAATAACACATTAAACACCAAAGGACCTAACATTTCGAATTTAATCATTCAAAAGCTTAAATAAAGCTTAGATTTGCACAAGATAGGAGCTAACCCACGAAGCCAAAATCGATCATAAAACACAGAGCAAGACAAAAATCAAACAAATCAACTGAATGCAGCGAAAAACAAGATTAATAAAACCCAGAATAAAAAAATAAAAAAAAAGATTAGATAGACCTCTGAAATGTGAAATTAGAGAAACAACGACCGTGATTATCGAAAGATTCGTTAGATAAATGAGAAGACACAACTCCTATTAGCGACATAAGAAGAGAGTGAAGGAAGAAACCTTCTTATAAGCGAGCTTCTATAATCTCCAATGGAGATATCGAAAACCCAAGTGAGCTTCTTTTTGCGTTTTTGTTTATTTGTTTTTCCGCAATTTTTAACAATAATGAAGGATTTTTAACATTGCCCATAATTGCATTCGATAAATGTATTGGTGCTTTCGAGTTGATTTATAGATTAAATGTGGTAAATGGATAATGTTACTAGCCTATTAAGCATCTGTAACGTCTTAATTGAGATTCTAAGTTATGAACTTTGGTAATTATAAACCCTTTTTCAAAACAAAAACAAAAACTTTGGTAATTGTATCATATAATAAAAATGTTCTAAATCATATAGTAAGACAAAAGCACTATATTATATGTTCTTATGATTTTCGTCTATTACCCACCAACAACTTGGGTGGCTGCAACAGCGAGACGAAGGAGTTTCTCCATTTGCAATGTTAATATCATAAGACACTTTGAAGTGTTGTCTTTGTTTTTCCCAATCAATGTCTTCACTAGACTTGTTTGGTCGCTGCAAACCATAACATCATAGTTTGCGGTCTCTGGAGATTCCTCAAGTTGTAAAGCAGCGCTCATTAGTGACGTCTCTATAGTTACATAAGCATCTTCACATGTTTTGAATTGTGTCCTCAAATTTGGCACTTTTTTTGATGCTTCATCTGCAAAACTTGCTGACTTCTTGGCATGGGAAATAACAATGCCGCGGATCACAATTTCTGCAAGTGAGAGCTACAAAATTTTTGTTTCCAACAATCAAAATACAATTCTAAATTCTGTTGAAATGATGATATCGGAAAAAGTAGCCAATCTTAACATAGAACTTTTAATATATATATTTTTGTCGACAATTAAATCACCAAGATATAATTCATAATCCAAAATCTAAACAATTGCGTCAACAATATATATATATATATATTGTTGGGATATACGTGCTATACTCACACGGCGCAGCGGAAATAAAATGCCAGAGAATATAA